>CM064490.1:25508723-25756846 GCA_032716605.1 Paralithodes platypus
GGAGGTGAAAATAGATCCATGATCAGGACTGAATCTCCTCCGGGTACCCCTGACCTTGAGAAGTACCACAACAAGTGTAGACTGCCGACCGTCTTAGCCATTCCATTTTTCATAGGGTATGCATCGGGGTATCTAGTGGCAACATCCATTAATGGTTAAACAAAAAAATGTATTTCCAGCCTTAGTGGGAGGGAGTGGACCTACCATGTCAATAATAATTTTACTAAACGGTGGCCCAATCACAGGAATCGGGTGTAACGGAGCCTTAGGAATAACTTGGTTTCGGTGGTTCCCGACACGTTGACAAATATCACATTGAGTTTAGAGACCATGACTGCACATGAGGACTAATCATCCCCGGCGCAACCAAAAACAAATTTCCACAAAGCCGCCACCGTTTTGTTCCTCACCCCTAGATGTCCTTGCCAGTGGTGTGTCACGCGCCAACCTCAGTAGGCTATCCCTGCACTCACCGTGGCACCACCAACTGGTCCACTACCCGGACCCCTTTTGCCAACTAAGTTTAGGGTCTTGAAAATGCCTATATAGGATGCCTTTCTAAATAACAAAAATCTTCCCTGGCTGTGCATCGCAGTCCCTCGTCGAGCTCTACAGCTCCATTAGCACACCGTTTGGAGCTCAGGGTCCTCTAGTTGCAAAAGACCGGACGTTATTATCTGAGGGGGGCCCAAGCGATCTAACAGCTCCCGGAGCAATGCAAGACCTTCCCGATACTGGGCTGCTCCCTCTGTCTCTCTCGATGTACATAACGTTGCTGTCGTGGAGACTAGTCATGCCCAGCCTCGTCACGTTCGATGACAGGGCCAGGGCTACTCCAGAATTAAGTAATGGTGCTAATACTGAATCCCCCAGGAGAGCCGCCGAGTCAAAACTCTTAAAACCAACTCCAGCTTTAGCCTCCTCCTGTTGATCGTTCCTCCGCTGGTCTGAAGACGGAGGACTAGGCTGTGACACTTTAGCTGCCCGAGCTCGGGTGACCACACACGCCATGGGTTGTGTCTGGCACCGCTCGACCCACTCTTGCTCTTCCCTACTCACGTCGGCCGGCCTCTCGGCAACGACTAAGGGTAGAACCTCAGAAGCGGGAATTGCAAAGTCGTTGCCGAGAAGGAGGACGACACACTCTACTGGCAGTTTCGCCACAATCCCGACATCCAATTCACGTGCCACACCATCCACCTCCAACTCCAACCGCACCAGCGGGTATGACCGAGTTGCATTAATACCCTGCACCACTACCACCCGAGCCGCGTTTATAGGGTAGCCAGTCAAGTTTTTCATCAGAGTCTGGGAAGCACCTGTATCACGTAAGACCTCTACTCCATGCTTGCGCCCCGCCCACATCACGCAACCCCGCCCTCTATGGTCGCAAAAAACATCCTGAGCAGGGTTCGAGCCTCCCAGGTGCTTCTGCATTGGCTGTGCCTCAGCCTCTGACGAACTGCCCCGAGCAAACTCAGATGACTTCGGAGACACACCAATGTTGCAGGCCAAATACACAGCTGCTGTAGGTGGTTTGCTAGGACAGACTCTTGCAAAGTGCCCCTTTTTATGACAATGATAACACTCCAACTCCCCTTTGGGCTTCCCTTGGTACTGGGAAGGGCCCGGCCCCTTCTTAAATGGGACGGTGCTAGTCTTGTGGTCAGTCTTGGTATCATGGCTCTTGTACTTGTTTGCATAAGGTATATCACTAACTCGGGGGGGTGGGGCGTCACGCCCCTTGTTACCTGCCTCACTACGCTGGGCAGACACGCACCCACGAATTAGTGATTGCCGGAGGCAGCCATCTCAGCTGCTTCCTGTAGAGTTTTGGGTTTCTTTTCTTTAATAGTTAAAGCCATTTCTGCACCAGTACACTTATAAAACTGCTCGAGCAGAAACAGCTCAGTCAAATGTTCGGCCGTCTCAGCTTTCTCAGAACGTGTCCAGTTTTTAAGTGCATCTTTTAAGTCCCGGGCATGTTCAAGAAAGGTCGCCTCCCTAGTCTTTGTAACACCCCGAACCTTCAATCGATATGTTTCCGGTTGCAACTCGTATGCCCGTAGGACAGCTCTCTTCAATTCTGGGTAGTCAATGCAAGACTCTAAAGGCAGTGCATCATAAGCCTTCAGACCCTTACCCGTAAGTCTTGAGGAGACTAGAGCTGCCCACTTCTCTTCAGGCCAATTATGCTCCCTACACTTCTTCTCAAAACGATTACAAAATTCTGTGACTTCAGTTTCACTAAATACCGGCACCAATTTGACTTATTGGGCCAAGGACTGTTCTCTTACTTGGCCCTCACGGCCCATCCGAGTCCCTGTCGACTCTGCACGAGACTTATCTAAATCTAATTTAGCACAATATTTCTCTGAGTCGTACCTAAGCTCAGCCTCATGCCTCCTGGTCTCATCCTCTTGCCTCCTAACCTCAATCTCATGCCTCCTAGTCTCATTCTCCTGCTTCCTAGCCTCAATCTCCTGCTTCCTAGCCTCAATCTTAGCAAGCTCAAGTCTAAATACCATATCTGGAGACAGGCAGGAAGAGGGAGCTGCCACTACTGAAGGAGGGGGGGCAAAAACTGGGGAACCACCATGTGCACCACCCGAGGGCACTCCAATCTGCCAATTCTCATCCCTCTGTGGGAGAGTGCTAACCTCCGGTAACTGAGTGGACGGCACTGTGGGAGTCGAGTGAGAGGGGACCTCGTGAGGAACCCCCCCAAACGCCCTCTCCTCCGAAACCCCATGTCGCCCACGCAACACCCAGGAAATCAGCTCCCCCTTGGACATCCCTACTACATTGGAAATGCCCAAAACCTTGGCTATCAGGTGCAAGCCACAAACATCCACCCCAGTCAGCCTCTCCTCCATCACGTGGTACCGCTTACTCACAAAAACTCTAGCATCCCTCCTCACTGGTCTAACGGCACTTCAAATGACATCTCTCGCTCATCGTCAGTGCTAATGCACGCATACTGAAGTCCACAAAAAAATTCTCGAGACAAAGTGTTAAACTTCCTATGCAAGCACTAATTACTAACTGGAGTCTCTTAAATGCTTTACTAATTGCCATACAAAAAAAAAAAATCTTCAATATTGCACGCTAAAATACAAACAAACAAATGTTGTACTCTGCAAATTATACTGTTCAAATCCTAAGCAAGGTCGCCATTTGTTACTGCACTCGGGTACACAAGGGCTCTCAATCAGGACTCGAATACGGCTCGCTGCCACAACTGAAACACGATCCCCAATATACTGCCAGCGAAACAAAAAACACCACCATACCCTCCAGAGTTCAATCTGCTATAACGGGGTATACAAACTCGGTACTAGGTTCAACAACAGAACTAAAAAGAGACAGGAATTATCTAGTCTGGTCAACAATCAAACAATGGAGTAAGCAACAACACCAAAGAATAGTGTTGGCCGAAGCCGAAGTAATCCACCCTTGACTAAGAACTTAAGAAGTCCCCTCTACTTCGGATCGGCACTATTACGTTACGTTAATTAATACTTAACCCTTATTTAGCGGCGGCAAATAAGTCGAGTTAAAAAAAGCTGGACTATCTGGCGGCGCTCGACATAACTCGAGTGGCAATTTCAGCTGAGAGAGAGAGACAAGAGGTGGCAGGAGACAGGTATGACTGCTCCAGAACACAGACGACAAAAATCTCAGCTCCCTCCTCTCTCCTCACTCGCTACATACCAATTATGTACTGAAAGTACCGAAGAAGTTGCACGGTTATTGCAAGAAAACTAGCCATCATACAAGATCGTTTTGGTGTCTTCGAAAGCACGTTTATGCCGATAGTACTTGTTTTACGTTCTAATGAAGTCACAACAGCCCTCTACTTTGGTGCGGTACTTTTACGTTAAATAACCGCATAGGCCTTAAGCATCGAGCAAGGAATCTTCTGAAAAAAGTTAGATGCTTCTCGGATGCTCGTAAGAAGTACGTATCGGATTTTGAACAGTAATTCAATAAGCAAAAACACTGGCAATTAAATACTATTAAAGGTTTAAATTGGCATAAGAATAATTAAAAGAATATGCAATAGTAAATGGCAAACATTAAAAAAGAAAGTACTCCGCAAATGCAACGGCAATAGCCTACTCGGATTGTGCTCGTGGGCCACTAATCACTAAAGTAGCCAAGCTTGCAACACATGAACTCAATAGTGCATAAACAATATCATACATAAGGAAAGCTTCAATACTATTCTGTATCTACTAATCGAGTAAAGTCTAGCTGGGGTACTGTGGGGCAAAAGGTAGCAGTGACTGAAGCAAAAACGGCTCGTAGCCTAGCGAAGTCCTCACAACTGTTTAAAGTATTACGTTAAAACTAACAAGTGCACTTTGAGAAATCCAGATCCCTTGTATCTGGTTTTCTCCCGGCTCCTTGACAAAGTAAAAACAAACTGTTAATAAAATACAGGGTGGTTAGGCTCTTGCCCTCACGCACTGTAAATTATTAACTCAACACAGTCAGCCGCGAAGACAACCTAGGCTTCACTGAACCGAAACGAGTATGCAGGTTTATCGCTTAACCACTGCATCAAACAACAACTCGTAACACAGAAAAGCCTTACCCCAGTCTAGCATTACCTAGACCAGCAGAAAACAGGCAATAAATAATAATAACACACAGGGAAATGCATATACAAGTGCAACAAACATAAATCAATCCTATTCTAAGTTAACCCTTCCAAAATAGGCTATCTAATAGGCAAGTATCGTCGTGAGAACTCAAGCGATAATACGTTGGCTGAACTAGCTCTGCACCAACGGGACCATGGAAGTTAAACAGGGAAAAGAGGAGATAAGAATGTAAGGTAGTAGAGAAAGTTCACATCAGTCAGAAGAATATATATAGTTAGCAAGGGAAATGAGAAGTCGCTCTGCCTAATGAGTTCTGATGAAAAAATGGCTAGACTTCCCTTTTTATACCCGGCCCTCTAGTGAGCCCAACGTGAACTACTAAGGACCGCCCACTGACAACCATTACGTAATTTCTCTCTCTCCTCTGGGATAGACAAAGGCTCCCCTAGCACTGAGGGGAGGGGGGAGGGGGGAGTGCTAGTGAGTTAGGCCCACCTGCCGCCTGGCGCACCCTCTGACCCCCAACTGTGGCTGTTTCTCTTCCCATCATTACAAATAAGTTTTACACACAATACTTATAACTAATGATATAAAATAGAACTCGTTGACTCAGATGAAAACAAAATACATATTCATAATACTTATACAACCAGCCTACTCTGTTCCGCAAGGATGGCACTCATCTAAACCCTGTGGGTTCAGCACGCATGGGTCGTCTCCTACATGAAGCAGTCCGCAGCCATGGATCAAAAAACGCCATCAGAGAAGAAGCAGCAGTGACATAAATCATCCAACGCCAAGAAAAAAACAGAGGCAACCGAGGACCACCAGCAATAAGGACCGAAGACAGCGAGGACCGAGGACAGCCATGAACATAAATGTAGATCCGACAAGAACCAAAAATATTATTAAAGAGCGTTCCGTGAGTTCTAAAATAACAAATTTAAAGGTTTTCTATGCAAAAGCTCGTAGCATACGCAATAATTATCAGATTTAGAGAGCTAGTGTTACAGAAAATTATGATGTGATTGGCATAACAGAATTTTGGCTCAATACAGAAGATAGAGACTTTTTAGCAGAGTATTCACTTCCGGTTATGTAATGTTTGAGAAAAGCCGAATAAATCGAAATGGAGGTGGCGTTTTACTTTATATCAAAGAAAGTCTTAACCCTACCCTCTTGTCAAAACCTCAAATTGTGAACGTCGACGCATCTTTTGTGCTAATAAAGACTAATAAAGGTACAAGAATAAGACTTGCATTATTATACAGCCCTCCAGCTCAATCAGTGCTGACCGAGAAATTTATGAACAAATTGCAGATGTAAGTAACTCACAAGATACCGTAATTTTTGGCGATTTTAATTTACCTGTGACCAAGTGGGGCGATACTCTTACTTCACACTCCGGACATGACTTGTATACGAACTTGCAAGAGAGTTCGCTTTAATCAATTTGTTTCGAACGCCGACCCGTGGTAATAACGTTCTTGACATTGTACTTGCAACAAAAGAAGAATTAATAGAGAATTTGAATGTTGGTGATGAATTCAGTAACAGCGACCATCGTACGATAACTTTCACTTTAAAGTTTACTAGTAACGAACCAAATAGTAGCATCGAAAAAGTCCCTAATTTCAAGAAAGCTAACTTCCATAAACTTAGAGCTATGTTTAAAGAAACTGACTGGAGCTTTTTAATTAACAATAATGACATAAATACATCTTGGAAGTTATTCGAACCACTTACCTAAAAGCAGTGCAAGACTGCATACCATCGAAAATACGGCGTCCAGGCCATAATAATAAGCCCAAATGGTGGAATAAAGATATTTCAAAACTGCCTGCTTGCTAAAAAATTGCTAATGATAGATTAAAATCCTCACAAAATGACGAAGAACGGGTGAAATTTGTAGAGCTACGACGCAAAGCCAAAAAGTTAATTAAGCAAAGTAAAAAGACCCTAGAGTTACATATTGCGAATCAAAGTAAAACAAACCCAGAAGTATTCTATAGTTATATCAGAAAGAAAAAAGTAGTTACTTCAACTGTTGGACCGTTAGTCGATGAAAATGGAGAATACACCAAAGACGAAGTACAAATGAGTAATTCCCTCAATACCTTCTTTGCATCAGTTTTTACAACAGAAGACCTCAGTGATATCCCTACACCATCGCCGATTCAGATTGAGAATTCAGATGTTCTAAGCAATATCACCGTTACAGAGAGAGAAGTATTGAATTGTTAGATAAACTCAAGGTAAATAAAACGCCTGGACCTGATACAATCTCGCCTAGAGTTCTGAAGGAAGCTAAGGATGAGCTCTCCAAACCACTGACATTACTATTCAATAAATCCTTGCAGTCTGGAACTATGCCTGATCAGTGGAAGCTAGCCAACGTAACACCGATATTAAGAAAAGGCAGCAAATCCCTACCCAGTAACTATCGTCCAATTAGCTTAACCTCAGGTGTATGTAAAATGCTAGAAACGGTCATACAAGACAGACTCGTAAATCACTTAGAGGAAAATAACATACTTAAAGATACTCAACACGGCTTTCGTAAAAAAACGTTCCTGTTTAACAAACCTCTTAGACTTCTTCCACGATATCCTCAACCTCTACGATGAGAGTAAAGCTGTAGATATTATATACCTTGATTTTCAAAAGGCCTTTGACAAAGTTCCCACAAACGTTTACTGATAAAACTAAAAGCGCATGGAATACAAGACGGTGTGTTGAAATGGATAGAAATTGGCTCAGCGACAGAAAGCAAAGAGTAGTCATAAACGGTAAGGCATCTAAATGGACCAATGTAAGTAGCGGGGTACCCCAGGGATCGGTACTAGGACCAATTCTCTTTCTAATTTACATCACGACATAGATGAGGCCTCACCTGTACAATCTCAAAATTTGCTGACGATACAAAAATTGCAAATAGCGTACTCTCAAAAGAACAAGTTGACGATATGCAACACAATCTAGATAAATTGACATGTTGGGCCCAAATTTGGCAAATGAGTTTCAATGCGGATAAATGTAAAGTACTACATATCGGATACCTAAATGAGAAAGCAAACTATTCGATGAATGGCACTCAGCTTAAGAATGTAAACAGAGAAACCGATCTGGGAGTAACAATATCGAGTAATCTAAAACCGAGTCAACAATGTTCAAGTTGTTAAGAAGGCAAACAAAATAATTGGCTTATAGGCAGGTCATTTGAGCATAAATCCAAGAAGTTATCCTAACCCTTTACAATTCCTTAGTCCGCCCTCTTCTGGAATACTGCGTTCAATCCTGGTGCCCTTATTACCAAAAAGATATAAACAAGCTAGAACGAGTTCAACGTAGAGTTACCAAAATGATACCTAGCCTAAAGAACAAACCATACGAAGAGCGTCTTAGAGAATTAAATCTATTTCCTTTAACCCAGCGCAGATTAAGAGGTGACTTAATTCAAGTGTTCAAAATCATCAAAGGCATCGACAATATGAACTGTAGTAAGTACTTCACTATCAACCAATCTAATTACACGCGGGGAAACGGTTGCAAAATTATTGGTAAATCTTTTAACTCACACGAATCTAAGAATTTCTTCTCAATCGAGTTGTCAACTTGTGGAAGGGCTTCCCGAAACGTTATAGACTGCATCACCGTTGATTCATTTAAACTCCGCTAGACAAATATCTCGCATCAAACCCGCGACTGACTGCGTTTGTAAATGAATAACTTTATTTTATCCCCCCCTCAGTTACTAACCCATCTGTCCCCTACTAACTTCCTAATCCTGCCACAGACATTAGTTCCAGGGCAGTAATTCCCTTTCCAATGTTCCCTTACCCACTCTAAACCAATGTTTGGACACTTGATCCTCAGTGTTTTGGAGGACAAGCAACCTAGAAGGGTCACTAGATCTGTTGTTGCTTGATTTCCTTTATACTCCTTTATACTCCTTTATAGTACAACGGCTCACATGAAATAAGTTAGGAAACTCTACATAGACTACAGCCAAAGTTCCTGCCCTGACGATCCTAGCGAGAGTGGGGCATGACTAGGCGTTCTGTACAGCATGCTCACACTGGACATGCGTCACACAGGCAATTATGATTATTTAATCTACCCAGTCAAAGTGTTTAGTGAATAATTCAAATTATATATGTATATAAAATGTTACTTGTGACTTTTGGTGACTGAGGGGAGTGAATCATAGTTAACCCCTTGATTATTGATGCAGTTTTGTCTAGGTATCATTGATGATTTTACACTATTTTTTGCTTGAAAGACAAATATATTTTTCAATAAATACTGCCTACGAAATAAATACATTATAATCAAGAAGATGTCACAGGAATGCTTACTGGAAGCTTGCAGGAAGTACGGTAAGTACTCTAAAGAATTTTAGTTATATTACAGTATATGCCTACAGTATATATATTATATATATATATATATATATATATATAACAGCCCCAAGGTCCTGAGCAAGCCCAAGGCCCATAATTGAGTATTTATATTATTATATTTTGTATTTTATTTATATATATATTTATTTTATTTATTATTGTTTTTATTTATTTTATTTTGTTTATTTCATTGTATTTGTGTTTATTTTATTCATTTATATATATATATATATATATATATATATATATATATATATAAATAAACTATATTATATATTATATATATACAGTATATACAGTATATATATATATATATATATATATTTTGTTGTTATTCCTGTTCCCCAGGGTATCTAGCTGATCAGCCCCAAGGTCCCGAGCAAGCCCAAGGCCCATAATCGAGTATTTATATTATTATTGTTTTGTATTATATTTATATTATAATAATTTGTATTTATTATTTATATTTTTATTTTATTTTATATATATACCGTATATACCGGTATATGTATATACATATATATTATATATATATATACACATATATATATATATATATATGTTAGTAAAGCCAGGTAATAAATTTTCTTTAATACATACGAGGTGAAAGAAATGGCAATTTCTGCGTTGTAAATTTATTATTCAAAGTTTCCAGGTCTCTGATGAGTTTTCGCTGGGTGGCAGGAAGTAGATGAAGGAGATGAGCAAAATTCATGGTGGTACAGGGTTACATAAAGTACATGATGATACAGGATATACGACGCGTTTCACTGGACAACCAGCATTATCAAGTAAGGAAGGAATGATATAAAAGGTAAACAGGAAGGGTATATATAGAGGGTGGAGGATCAGAGGAGGCGGAAAACAGGGGGCAAAAGTCTGCTAATTTACGCTTCCACCAATAGCAGACTTTTGCCCCCTGTTTTTCCGCCTCCTCTGATCCACCCTCCATATATACCCTTCTGTTTACCTTTTATATCATTCCTTCCTTACTTGATAATGCTGTTGTCCATGAAACGCGTCGTATATCCGTTATCATCATGTACATTTATGTAACCCTGTACCACCATGAATTTTGCTCATCTCCTTCATCTACTTCCTGCCACCCAGCGAAAACTCATCAGAGACCTGGAAACTTTGAATAATAAAATTTCCAACGCAGAAATTGCCATTTCTTTCAACCTCGTATGTATTAAAGAATATATATATATATACAAATATATATAGATATATGTTTCTAGTCTCTCAGTGGGGATCGAACCATCGACCATCAGGATGATAGCCGACGCTTTAATCAATTACACCACGGCAGTGGTGTAATTGATTAAAGCGTCGGCTATCATCCTGATGGTCGATGGTTCGATCCCCACTGAGACTAGAAATATTTAGTGGCTCACGTGTATTTGTGATATATTCTCAATTACATATATATATATATATATATATATTTTGTTTTTCATTAATTCATTGATTCATATATTCATTCATTTCTCTTCTTCATTCACCTGGCTTAATTCACCCACCTTCGTTCAGCCACCGGCATTCACCCACCTTCATTCACCCACCTTCATTCACCCACCGACATTCATCCACCTTCATCATCAAAGTGGATTTAGGCCTCCTGGGGAAACCACTCTCAAAAAATAACGTGTCAAGTGCAGTACCTCCTTGGGTGGCTAGGAAATCTGTGCATATTTCTCTGGTTTGACACCTTGTATATATATATATATATATATATATATATATATATATATACGCACACACACACATACACACATTTTTGTTACCATTCATTATATTTTGTTTGACACCTTGTATATACAGGTATATAAACATATATATAGGTCATGGCTAATTGGTAGGAAGCAGAGAGTCAGCATAAATGGTACCAAGTCAGAATGGGGAGCAGTCAAAAGTGGTGTCCCCCAGGGATCGGTATTAGGTCCCTGTTTTATTATATACATAAATGACCTAGATTTAGGTATAACTAGTAGGATAAGTAAATTCGCAGACGATACTAAAATAGGGAGATCAATTGATTCAGATAGCGATATAGAGTGCCTCCAAGGGGATCTAGATACCTTACATGAATGGTCAGTAAATTGGCAGATGAAGTTTAACATTGACAAATGCAAGGTATTAAAGATAGGGAAGATGCAAACAAATGTTAAATATAAACTAGCTAATTTAGAATTAGAAAAATACAGACTGCGAGAAAGATCTAGGTGTGTTGTTAGCAATGATTTGAAGCCTAGAAAACAGTGTATAAGGGTTCGTAATAAGGCAAACAGGATTCTCGGGTTCATCTCTAGGAGTGTGAGTAACAGAACTGCTGATGTTATCTTAAAACTTTACTTGTCATTAGTGAGACCCCATATGGATTATGCTGTCCAATTTTGGTGTCCTTATTACAGAATGGACATAGATTCATTGGAGAGAATTCAGCGTAGAATGACAAAAATGATCCATAATATTAGAAATTTTCCGTATGAAGAAAGGTTGAAGAAATTAGGTTTACATTCGTTAGAGAGACGCAGAGTTAGAGGGGGGTGGAATAGGCTACCAAGTGATATAGTGGGATCAAGAACGATAGGGAGCTTTAAGAAAAAATTGGATAAGCATATGGACGAGAAGGGTTGGGTGTGAAGGGGGATCAGCCGGGTTGGGCCAATCAGCGCTCTGCAGACCCCCGTAATCCTGCGTTAATCTCTAACCGGTTTGGTAAGATGATCCTCAGGGTATTAGAGTGTTGAGCCTATAATTGGGCTTTGTAATTGGGGTTGTGTGGGACAGGGATCTGCCTTGCTTAGGCCAATCGGCTTTCTGCAGACTCCCATTTTCTTATGTTCTTATGTTCTTATATATATTTATATTTATATATTACTTTATTTGTGTGTACAATAGAATTATTTATGAATTTATTACTTGTAGATAACCTGGCTTTCTTGTTTTGGTTTTTCAATGACTGTCAACCCAGGAGCCACTTCCCTTCTCGTTGGAAAGGGTTGTGGCCCTACCAGGTAAGTACAATTGACAACCTTCATGACTGACATGTGTTCTATGAAAATTATACAATTATTGGCAAGGAAAATTATATAAAAGTGTTGTATATTGTGGCAAAGATATACAACTGTATAAACATTCTCATATATTTACATAACAATAACAATGCATGGAAACAATTGTGCATAGCTCCCGAACTAATTCCGCTATATTATTGGTTTTCACCATTAGAAAGAGCATAATTTTCCAATTATGGTAATATATACAATTATATACGTATCCGAGCAAATAAAGCAACGCCGAGGTGGGGAACAGCTCGGAACCCGGCTTGCGTCTGCGGAACGGAGACGAGTGAAGCGTAAATATTCGCATTTTGGCTCTTCATTTCAAATATTCATAGAGCAAAAAGTATTTGTCGTAGGAACTTCTATTTTTGTTTATTCTCTTCAGCATTATCTGACATATTTATACAGCCTAAATTGAAAACCATAGACATCGTAACAACGAAATAATTCGAAAATGTTATAAACCATATCATTCAAAGTCATACTTTTTTTGTTTTCAGTCACTGCTTGAGAACTATTAAAGATAGACAATTTCTGTTTTCAGATTTGGAAAGAGCAGAAAAAAACATTATTTGAGCAGATAAAAATATATGGTCATCACTCACAATTTCGAGATAGGACGGTGTGAAGACAATTGCCCGGGAAAAACTTTTATTCCGTAGTCGTTTACACTTTCATATTGCAATATTTTTACATTTTCGTCTTTTTTATAATGTGGTATAGTTATTCCTCTTTCCATTGACATATGATACATCACAATAAACAGCATTCTGGTGGATGAAATACAGAAAAATACAAGGCTTCGAAAACTCGCCCGGCCGGAATATTTCAAGGCAAATTAGAGAAGGTTTGACCATTTTCAATTACAATATATTGCCAGAGGCGAGAGGGTTAACATTGACGACACGTTGTCGTCGCTTGGGTTTAGCGTTACATACATTGGACGACACGTTGTCATCGCTGGGATTTGTGGGTTAACATTCCTGCCATGGCTAACATTTAATAATGGTGAGACGGCAATGAAACACAGGCGAGGGTAGACAACAGCAGAGAGAGAGAGAGAGATTGGGGTTAAAGGGAGGGTGATAAACTGAGGAAGGGAACCATCTGAGGTAAATTATCAGATCACTTAGTGGAGATACTTTGCGCCTTTAAAACGTCCATCAACAGAATGGGTCTTCCCTTATAAGTTCCCATTCCAAATTGATGTATGAGGAGGGTCTTTATTTGATTAGATTCACAATTCCCATGTCAAAGGTCGATCAAATAAGATAAATACCACGTTTATTAACAGTAAATAACATGCCTTCACATCTCTCTCTCTCTCTCTTACATTTTTTAATTCTATTACGCCATCAGACAGTACACTATGGACCCGGGTTCGAATCCCAATATGTCAATGGGTAGATATTATTGGGATGAAATGTGTGCTGTAGCTCGTTTCAGTGCATTACCACAGCACACCGAAATACCAAACCAAAATACCCTCATTGTTCCCTGATTAAACAGCATTGTATGGATATTCCCATATTCAAAATATGCTACAGGAGGGCAATGCCAAGTTAGTTAATTGGTCAATAGGTGGCATTCTGAGAGTGAGGGTCTGAGTCTGGGGAATGAGACGGTGAAGCGCAGAGGCGGAGCAGCTTCAGAGATGGGATTGCTTCGAGCCGGGATGCTTCGCATGTCTCACTCCCTAGACTGGAACAAGACTTCACTGGCCTCACCGTGTTCAGCGGTTGAGTGTGCAGGCTCTCAGCCTATGCCCGAGAGGGAGTAGTTGGAATATAGAAAACAAAAAAAAGTGGGAAAGTGTAGACAGCAGAGACGGGGTGTTGTAGACAGAAGAAGCTGTTGGAGTGGCTTTGTTGTGTGTGTTTATTAGTCTTTATACATCGTCGAGGTTTCCCCCGACTGTGTGCGAGCATGTGAAACATGCTAGGACGTACTACCAAACCAACTAAATATTCCGCCTTGGCTGGGACAGAACCCAGGTCAAGCAGATTCACACGGGAGCATGCTCTCAACTCGACCGCCGCGGCTCTCTCTCTCTCTCTGTGTTAGCTTTAGCAATTATATCCTTTATCATGTCCCTTCATTCTCGCCAGTAATATCCCTTTTTGACTCACACATAACCACACTTGCCTTTTAGCTGTCCTCCCAAGGCTCTTATCGTATTCTATGTATTGAGCCACTGACGTATTAATCAACATCAAAGCTACCATGATGGGTAGCTTGTCGTGTGGCATAACCTCCTCTTTGTTGTTACTTACTGATGTTTGTTTTAGTGCACCACATACAGTATTCTATATATTGACCCACCTGACATATTAATCAACATCAAAGCTACCATGATGGGTAGCTTGTCATGTGGCATAACCTCCTCTTTGTTGTTACTCCCTGATGTTTGTTTCAGTGCACCACATACAGTATTCTATGTATTGAGCCACCTGACATATTAATCAACATCAAAGCTACCATGATGGGTAGCTTGTCATGTGGCATAACCTCCTCTTTGTTGTTACTTACTGATGTTTGTTTTAGTGCACCACATATAGTATTATCTATTAAGACTAAGTACTTTACTAAGGTACTTTACATTATGGACGTTTAGTAATTTTGATAAACTACATATATTTTAAATATAAATATTATATGCACACACATAAACGTTGAATAAAAGCATAGAGCGCTACACACAACAACAAATAATAATATTCCTCACCAGAAGGCGTCTGTCACCACGGTCATCACAATTACTTGTAATCGTAATATCGGAACAGGACAGATAAAGCTTACAATATTAAGCATTCAGATGTATATAATAGCGATGGCAAATCATTGATAATAAATGGTAATAGTTATATAGTAAATTGGTTACCATATTAGTCTATTGGTTAAAGACCTGGAAATAACTCCTTATTATTTGAATACCAATGTATATTATTAGTACTTTGTAATACTGATGTGATGAATAGCATGGTCATTATATATATCTTGCTAACGCTATAGGCCAGATCCATAGTCATACTAGGATAGCATAGTCTGATTCTGTTGAGCCTTTAGTCTAAATTGTATGTTAAATATATACACAGATAAACAAAACTATATTTAGGAAATGTCCAAATGGAAAGAGAAGAGGACAACATCTGAAATATGGGAAAATATAAAGTATAGACTACAATACTGGGTGAGAGAAAAATAGTGCTAGAAAAAAACTCATAACAATAATGGAATGGATAAAACTAAGCGAGAGTGTGGGAGTACGATAAGAAAAGCGAGAGAGAGAGAGAGAGGTTGGGAATTGAACCTAACAAATCACTTTCTGGTTGGTGTGAACATGTTTTCCCCACCAACTGTGTGTGCGTGTGTGTGTCAGTGTGTATGTGCGCGCGCGTGTGCGTTATTGTTAGACAACTGTCCACGGGTGGTTGTGTCAACCTTGATATCAGTAAATCACTTGACACGATCCATACTCTGTCGCCTGTCTCACCAATCGATTAGGGGGTAGTGTCCCTACGAATCCTGGCTACATCTATTCCGAGTATTCCTAAAGGCCTAGTTATAAGACTTGTTCCACAGACACACACAAATACACTTCAACTAAATATCAAGGATCCTAGCTACTGCTACCCCATGCGTGTGATAACACCATTTAACGCCCATAGGTTGTGGGACTGGAATTGAAGGCATTCACGGAGGCGGTGACCAATGACTGGAGTGTGGCTGGTTTCCTGATCTCTAGTATTTATCATTACCGATAAATATATGACAGCGGGGGAGGCGGCGATAACCTCTTTAATTATACGATCAGTTATAATACAACCCAAGATGCTGACCTACAACATTAGGGGAATAATAGATAGAGAGAGACATGGATGATAATAACGGGAGTAAGGAGGTAAGATAAGTAGTAGGGTTTTTTTCTTCACTGTCCCATGTATTTAGGACATGTACAGCTGACCACATTTATTTGAATTCAATATGTTTGTAGTTAATACACTGACACAATCACAATGAACAAATACAAACCACCCATTCAGGACGACTTCAGGACTATCTTGATGGTGTAATGGTTAGAACGTGTAAGTTTTGCATGGGTACGAATCCTGAGAGAATCACATGCTTACATGAATTTCATTTGGGATGCTATTGGTGTTTTAAGAACGATGTTAAAAATATAAACATTCGAGTTATCAAATGTATAACATGTAGGCTATATATTTCCTGTAGGAAGGTAAACTTGTATGTAGTAAAATGTAAATAAGTGTATAATTTATTAATCACTCTGTATCTGAGCCCGGGGAAGCATATCATGGCTAACAACTCACTGTACGAGAGAGAGAGAGCGAGAGAGCGAGAGAGAGAGAGAGAGAGAGAAGAGAGAGGAGGAGTAGAGAAGAGAGAGAGAGGAGAGAGAGAGAGAGAGAGGAGAAGAGAGAGAGAGAGAGAGAGAGAGAGAGAGAGAGAGAGAGAGAGAGAGAGAGAGAGAGAGAGAGAGAGAGAGAGAGAGAGAGAGAGAGAGAGAGAGAGAGAGAGAGCATTAGAAGGGACAATGGGGTTGATAGCGTGGAAGGTGAAGGGAAGGGAGGCTTTTTCTTCGTCTTCGTCTACTGAGCTCGTCCCGGAATCTTTACGACTCTGAATCTTACGAGTCTATAATATAGACTATGGAGAGTCTTATATTATAGGACTGTCCATATGTACCGGCAATAGCTCAGAGAAGAGTTTTGAGAGGGGAGAAGGGATGTTGGAGTGGCTTTTTTGTGTGTGTTTAGTCTGTATACGTCGTCAGGATGTCCCCTGACTGGGTGCAAGCATATGAAACATGCTAGGACGTACTACCACACCCACTAAATGTCCCCCGTGACAAAGATTCGATCCCGGGTCTTGGAGATTCACACGTGAGCGTGCTCACCACTCGACCGCCGCGGCTCTATGTAAAAGTGATGTAAGTGATGCGTCGACGTAAAAGTGAGTGAAAGTAAGAGTGAACAGATTAAATAAGAAATGGAGACAAAAACATGATACACATAATATTATAGTATATATATATTTGTTAGGGAACAAATTAATAAGAGACCTAATTTAAGCATTTTTCCATAACTGCTGTCCTAGATTCGGTTACCCACTCAGATCCTGGCTCTCGCTCACTCTCTGGCTCTCTCCCTATCTTGATGTTGACAGCATTATTAATATCCTAAGCATTTATTAATACTCAACATCAGGGTGGCGTCGCCAGTGTAAGTAATCATAGGATATAATTGGCGTGCTTCCCTTCAATCAGTTAGATCTTTTAGTTGTACCGGTGCCCAATGCCGAGGATTTATACATTTAACCACTTAGCTTTAGGAGAAGCAGGCCAATTGCCCATCAGAAAGGTTGACTATGATATGTGATTTTTTTTTTTTTTTTACATATCCCATCAGAAAGGTTGACTATGATATGTGAATTTTTATGCATCCAGCCAATTATACATTAATAACAACAACAATAATCTAGATATGTGCCAGGAGAGATTTCCCGGGGTTTCTGAAACAAGGGAGACATGGTAGAGATGGAAGCACCACGGGAAGATCAGGAGGACGGCTTGGTAGAGGCAGAGGAACGGATAATCTTGGAAGACTATGGCCTAGCAGATACTAAGTGTTTTAAGTGCGGAAAAAAACAATGCAAGAAAGAATTCGCGAAAATGTTCCGGCTGTCTTAGATCTATTCATTTATCTTGTGCTAAGCTGACAAAGAAAACATCAGGAGAACAACCAAACTGGAAATGTCTCGCATGCCCAGGGCCCACTGCAGAGCCAACCGGGGCAACACCGGCAACACCGGTCGCCGACTTGACCCAACTTGTGACCAAATGGAAAGCGCGGATCCAGGTCCTTGCCCGGGTACCTAAAGGAGCCAGAATACAAGTGGCGGAGGCCCTTACAACCATCATAAAGCAGGCCCTACAGCTCAAGACACCCCTCGCATGGGCACGGCTCCTGGGTTTCTCCTATGGGGCTCTCCGAAAACCACCCAGAACCAACATACAAGACCATCTTCAGGTTTCACTAGCCACCAGAGTTAAACGTCAAGTAGCACAGTATATGGATGGAAACAAACTGGTGGAACCCCCCGAACAGCAACCAAACAGGGCCCAGAAGCAACAGGACAAGGAAGAGGAAGAGGCTGAACAACTACGTAAGAGGGTCTCGGCAAAGCTGGCGGATAGTGACATCAAAGGGGCCGTCAGACTGTTGTCCTCTTCAGAAGGTTTTGCTGGTCAAGGCACCGAAGTTGTTGAATCCCTACAAGAAAAGCACCCACCTACACCTAGGGACCTAAACCTCCCCCCTGCCCCAAATGACCAGATGCGCCAACCTTTAGTTGTCACGAAGGAGCAGGTGGTTGCCGCAGTGACTTCATTCCCAGCAGGCTCAGCCGCGGGCCCAGATGGTATCCGACCCGCCCACCTCAAAGGCCTCTTGGGTCAGGGATCAGGAGCTGCTGGGGAGGCACTCTTGGAAACCCTCACCAAATTCATCAACATGGTTTTAAGAGGGGAAGTATCCGACTGTGTCACACCCCTATTTTTTGGGGCATCACTCTGTGCACTGGCAAAAAAAGATGGCAGTGTGCGCCCAATAGCAGTAGGGAACACCTTCCGCCGCCTTGCCACAAAGGTGGGTTTGAAACCACTCTCGAATGGCCTAGGTCAACACTTAAGACCAGTTCAACTAGGTTTCGGAACTCCAGGGGGGTGTGAAGCTGCTGTACACGCAACCCGCACCTACCTCAGCCAAGCCCAAGAAAAACGAGTGCTTCTAAAGATTGACATGCGGAACGCATTCAACAGCATTTGCAGGGATGTCTTCCTCCGTGCAGCTCAAGAACACATCCCCACTCTGTACCCCCTACCTTGGCAGGCTTATTCCAAACCTTCAATCCTGATTTTTGGCGAGACGGTAATCCCATCAGCGACCGGGTTACAGCAGGGAGATCCAGGTGGTCCTGCTCTTTTCTCAATAGGGGTGGATGCAGCAGCTAACAAACTAAGGTCAGAACTGAATGTATGGTACCTGGACGATGCAACCATGGGTGGGTCAGTAGAGAACATTCTAACCGACCTAAATAACATCGTAACTGACCTCGGCCAGGCTGGGCTAGTGATAAATGACACCAAATGTGAACTTGTCCTCCTCAACCACACACGTGAACAAGGAGAAGAGACTCAGGCCCTGTTTCGAGGCATATTGCCAGATGTAAGGATCCTTCAGGAGCACCAGCAAACCCTATTAGGTTCCCCACTAACTCTGGCAGCAATCCCACCAGCACTTCAAGTTAAAAAGGAGGAGCTTCAACGTCTCGTGAGTCGCCTCATACACATCGATGCCCACTCAGCTCTGGCCCTGCTCAAGAACTGTTTCTCCATCCCAAAACTCCAATACCTATATAACTTCCACTCTTGGCAAAGTTTTTGAAATTATATTAAATAATCACATAATTAAGCATCTGGAGAATAATACATTAATCAGTGATAGGCAATATGGTTTTAGACGATGTCGATCAACTGCAGACATTCTTTGCCTTCTTACGCATCAAATCAACCAAGCTACAGACCAACATGGTGAAACACATACAATAGCACTGGATATATCAAAGGCATTTGATAGAGTCTGGCATCAATCCTTATTGTCGAAGATGTCACACTACGGCCTTGCATCATTAGTTCCACTAATTTCTTCTTATCTTCATAACAGAAAAATACGTGTAATGGTAGATGGCCTTTATTCTCAATTTCACTCAATAAATGCTGGTGTTCCCCAGGGATCAGTTTTGGCCCCAACTCTGTTCCTCATTCATATCAATGATCTCATATCTACCACTCATAATCCAATACATTCCTACGCAGATGACTCAACACTCCACAGTTCCTTCACATTTACCAATTCTTTCACCCAACCCGATCTTATAAATTCAAAAATAAACACTGCAATTTCTCTGAACCAGGACCTTTCTAGAATTAATGAATGGGGACAAGAGAATCTAGTTTCCTTTAATGCACAGAAAACCAAGTACATTCAATTTTCTAACCGACAGAATCTCACTGACTCCCATATATTTTGTAATGATGTAAATATTCCCACTTCCCCTAGTATTGACATTCTCGGTGTAACATTAACTACTAACTTGAGCTGGACACATTATGTTAGAAGCATTGCTAAGAATGCCTCTAAAAAACTGGGACTCCTGTACAGAGTTCGAGAATTCTTCACTGACGAGCAGTTGGCCGTAATATATAAAAGTCATGTGCGCTCTCAGATGGATTACTGTTCACCTCTGTGGGGTGGAAGTGGAGTGGTTGCATTGAGGCAGTTGGACAAAATTCAAAATAAAGCTATTAGATTAATCAATAACCCTGCAATCACACAGGACCTTCCTACATTAGCCATACGAAGAAACGTTGCATCCCTTGCATTATTCTACAGATATTTTCACAGCAATTGTTCCGAGGAACTTGCTTCAATTGTGCCGCCTCTCCACATCTTTCCCCGTAGAACTAGGGCAGCTGAGAGCGCCCATGAATTTACACTTTCTCCTCCACAATGCAGAACTTCTGCTTATCAGAATTCATTTATCCCCAGAGCTACTACTCTTTGGAATTCACTTCCCTCGAATTGCTTTCCACAAACTTACATTCAACAAATGTTTAAATCCAGTTGTTACAAACATTTTATGAATGGAGGATGCCTTTAGGCACATGGACCTTTTTGTTTTATCTGTGTTTTTCCTTCCTCCGTTCATTGTCTCTTTTAAAAAAAAAAAAAAAAAAAAAAATCCTGCGCACATCGATGACTTACACAAACAATGGTGGCCTCCAAGAATTAGACAGCATAATCCGAGAAGCAGTGACCAGCATCACCAACGTGGAATTTAAAGAACGGACCTGGACACAAGCCACCCTTACTGTCCGCCTCGGGGGCTTGGGCATACGGAGAGCCTCGGATATTGCCTCCCCAGCCTTTATCTCTTCCCTCATCGTGACCAACGACCTT
Organism: Paralithodes platypus; assembly: GCA_032716605.1. Lineage (NCBI taxonomy): Eukaryota > Metazoa > Arthropoda > Malacostraca > Decapoda > Lithodidae > Paralithodes > Paralithodes platypus. The sequence goes on from CM064490.1 coordinate 25,529,846, forward strand.
GTAGTGTCCATCCTTTCTTCTCAACCCGGAATGACACTTAATGGGGACGTAACAGCAGCGATTAACACCTGGAAGGGAAGTACAGGAGTAGAGGAGGAGCCTCAGGGTACCTCCAGGAGCAAGTAGAAAGCGTGGGATACCATCTCGGCGAAGAAAACTCAAGAAAATCTCCTAACCAATGCAGACCAGGTTGCAAAAGCACGCCTCCAGGCAGCCGCCTGTTCGGAGAGTGGCTTGTGGTTACACGCCATCCCCATCCCACCTCTTGGAACTCACTTGGATGCTGAAGCGCTCCGGGTTGCCATCGCGCTCAGAGTGGGTGCGGCAGTTTGTCACCCACACACTTGCAAGTGTGGTGGGGGGATGGATGCTCAAGGTCACCATGCCTTGTCATGTAATTACAACGCAGGCCGCCTGCCAAGACACTCTGCACTAAATGATGTCATAAATCGGGCCCTGCAGAGTGCTAACCGTGCATCAATCCTCGAACCACATGGACTTCACAGAGAAGACGGCAAACGGCCAGATGGGATGACCACTTTCCCTTACTAGAATGGCCGGTGCCTCGTGTGGGATGCCACATGTGTTGACACTTTCTCCACAACCAACATCGCCAGAAACGCCGACGAAGCAGGTGAAGCCGCCCGGATAGCAGAAAATAAAAAGCGAGAAAAATATCAAGCCATCGCCAGAAATCATCAGTTCGAGCCCCTGGCATTCGAAACTTCAGGAGTCTTCGGCCCTACCACCCTTAAGATGGTGAATGAAATAGGCCGTAAAATCAGAGAAGTTTCAGGAGAACCCCGGGAAACCCTCTGGCTCAAGCAAAGACTAGGGATGGCTATCCTCCGGGTCAATGCCACCAGCGTCATGAGCTCAGTTCGACAGGACTGGGTCATGCCACTGTGTTAGGCCCGGGCAGGAGTGGTGTATCCGTAGTCTTTCCACAGTAGAGTAAAACAAAACATAAACTTTATTTGTATGTAACATGTGTGATGCACATAAATAAAAGGGGATGCGTCGGATGGTTGAAAGCCACAGTTGCTCGCGCGTTTGGGGCTAGCAACACGTATTATGAAAAACATGTATCCTCCTTCATTCACTGTCTCCCCCCTTCACTCACTCAACCCCACAATTTGCCGGAGGATAACAGGTTTTTCACAATACGTAGACGGAGGTCTTTTTAAAAAGGAAAGGTATGTAGAGATGATACGAAATATACAGTACATACAGGTATAATGAATGTGAGAGAGCTTTTGAAGATGTTGTTATACCGCCTCTTAAGCGTCTACGAAACTTAATAGATCTGCCATCCAAATAATATTTTGTACATTTTATAAAGTGTACAAATTATAATGCATGTCTCCTTGTCTCCAGGTACCCTATAGTAAATCAGTAAGTTACATTATGATAGTGACACTGATGCAGTGTCAGCTGACACTCAACATATTGTTCCTGTGTGTCTGTAATGTCAGTATAATCACATCTATGGTTATACTACAAGCAGGTGAACTGACGGTCCATCACCTTTAACATCGGTGTACATGTCCAAGTATGTTCACCTCTTAATTGATTTGTGTTTGTGTTGTGTGTGTTATTATCAACAGTTGTTTTTCTATTTTCTTCAATACCATTTTTCATACATCCTCATAACTTATATTTTACAGTGTAATGTCTCGTTCTGTCATAAAATTTCGACTAGGGATGCTCCATATCGACCATTGTTACAGCATTAGTGATGTGCTGGTGTTGGTGGCGGTTGAAAATGGGGAGTGAACAGAATAAAGTTTCAATAAGAGAGAAAGAGAGAGAGAGAGAAGTAAAAAGAGGGATAAGGAGGGAGGTTAAGGAGAGTGATTGGATTAAGGAAGGACCCATCAGGGGTAAAGTAATAGACAATTTGGTGGAGATTCACTGCGGCTTTAAAAAGTCTATCAGAAAATGGATCTGCCCCAATAGTCTCCCGCCCCTTCCATAATCTGCTAAATATTGGTTTGTGAGGGGCCCTTTAATGTTTCACATATTGTGATGTTGACATTTATGGTGATGTCTTCCCGGTTTGATTAAACATTCTTTTACACCTGCCGCCCCGCCATTCTTCCGCTACAATATATAATAATTATGATATATATGGTAAATTGAATTTGTGCTGTACCTAGTATCAGTGCATTACCACAAAGCCCACCGAAATGCCAAAAAAATACCCTCATTGTTCCCTGATTAAATAACACTGTATGAATATTCCCATATTCAAAATATGTTACAGGGGGACAATGCCTAGTGAGTTCACTGCTCAATAGGTGGCGTTCTGAGAGTGAGGGTCTGAGTCTGGAGGGTGAGACGGTGAAGCACTTGAGCGAAGCAACCGGCCGCTTCAGAGATGGAGCTGCTTCGATCCATGATGGTTGCTTCACATGTCTCACTCCCCAGACTGGAACAAGACCTCACGGGCTTCACCGTGTTGAGCGGTGGAATGTACAGGCTCTCAGCCTATGCCCGAGAGGGATTAGATGGAATATAGAAAAAAAAAAAAAAAAAAAAAAAAAAAAATGACGATTTTCGTCAGAATTTACGCCAATACCTTCACACCGCGGGTCATTGCAAATATTATATATAGCTTCGCGCTTTACGAGTTAATGTAGCTGTTGTTGCTGTTGTTCCCCAAGCTGCCTGGCCGAACAGCCCCAAGGACCCGAGCAAGGCCAAGGCCATAACCGAGCGCCCCCACAGAACCCTCCCCGCCGACCACAATAAAGCCTGGGTGACCGAAGCCACTCCATGGCGGGGAGCTAAGGAGGGTGCGGAAATGCCCGGGAAACCAAAGCCCCACCCAGGGCCCTGTGTCCCTCAGCAATTATGAAGAGAAAGTTGAGGGGCAAGGGAAAAATGTGACACTTTGGCTTCCAATCTTGGTAGATTGGGAGGTCAATCCACGTTAGAGACGCCGTCACTTGAGATCTAGAAAATATATAAGTAAAAGGAACAGTCAGAGTAAGCTATGGGTATGGCAGAGATTGCTCAGTTCTCACTCTGATAGACCAGCCCATCACCAGCTGTTATTTGGTTGTGTCTGATTACAAACATGTGTTATGATTATGTTTGTTTTGGTATCATAATTTCGTAACCTCTGCCCTGGGCATATACTGTATAATGTATATATTATATATATATATATAATTATATATACTGTATATATATATATATATATATATATATATATATATATAATATATATATTGTATATATATATATCTATTATATATATATATACTATATAATATATTATTATATTGTTATATATAATATATATAATATATATATATATATATATATATATATATATATATATATATATATATATATTGCACAAATGTATCAATATCCTAACTGAATGTATCATTATTTTATAATACAATAGTTAGTGCCTTTTTGGTTTGTATAGGTATGGTGGCATAATTGGCGATACCGGTATATAGAAAATACCGCCATTATTAGAAGCATAATTATGGTAAACATGTGGCTGTATACATGTTTGTTACATATAAAAGCCACACGAGGCCTCCAGGGGATCTCACCACCAGCGATCTCATGCATATCTTCACACACTTTTCAGACCCTCTTGTTATTCAATTACATTTTTCCTCCGTCATGGTCAACTTTTATTCCTTGAGGCTCCCAGCACCTTCGGAGACCCAGACTCCATTATACTGTCTCGTTAATTGTCAACATTATACTACCATTGTAACTATTGACGCCATGTTGAATACCTACTGTATCCATAATGACCCAAATATTGGAATTCAGGTATATGAAATTAACGAAATGATACCATACCACATGTACCATCAAATTATATACATAACCTAAACCAGTTGAGTAATGTATTTCGTTTTGTAGCAACCTAAACCTGTTCAGGTATGTGTATATTGATGAGAGGCTGCAGGTAATTCACTAAGTTATAAGGTCTTGGTCTGCTGGATGCTGACAGTATATATTGATGTTAACAAGTTATAATTACTATTTGTGATATGAAGCTCTTGGCCTTCAATGATTTACATAAATAATTTTACATCTTGAATTACCATATTTCGTTACTCTGAAATTCGATATGCTATGGATTTTGGCCTTAGTTCGCAGTTATTACAGATTGTAAGGTTGCCGTTTTGTTTAATACAAGCCACATTCCTATAGTTATCGCTAGTTCCTACAATCATTGCAAAATATCTAGTAAGGATTTAGCGTCCTCATAATAATCAGTATAGATGGGGTTGTAGGTAATTATGTAAGGTAGTATGCAGTAAACAGTTGGTTTATTATCACGAGTGTAAACGGATCCATTGAAGCTAATGTAATCTGGTTATTAACTATAAATCTGGTTCAGAAAATATGGTGCTACATCTGTGTTAAGTTATTTGGAATAATGTTTTTAATATGCCTTGAATGATTGGAAATATATTCTAGCTATTGCTTTGTATCAGTTTCTTATTAATGGATATCCGTAAGTACTTGATATATTAATTTATGAGTGTATGTATTATATTCGCACACACACACGTGCATATATATATATATATATATAATTATATATACAGTTTGTATATATACTGTATATACACACAAACACAGAGCAAGACATTCCAAATTATATCTGCAAATATCAAATTATCAAGATCATTGAAGACACAGCTATGAAGAGCTCAGTGACTTAGTGGAAACGGAATTGCATGATAACGAAATGGGTGATGTGAAAGCGTTTAATAACTGATAACAATATGTCCCCTCAGATAGCCAGATTATTAGAATATATTAAACACAAAAACCCAGATCTAGGTTGAAAAACCTAGTAATGTGCGATCAAATGAAATAATATAGACAGATATAACACATTCCATATAATATAAGAAGCAAATTACGATTATGCATAACACATTTAGTGGACATAGACAAGATTGACTTTTGGCCCGTCCATTGTGCATGTGAACACCACGGAACACTTTGTTGCAAGTTGTTTGCTTAAGCTGATAAATAATTAATGTTTGTAGATCACGTGGTGACGTGTATCATATGTCACCAGTACGAAATGTATTTGTTTTATAAAGGTATGTGGTAAAATAATGTGTTTCAGTGGACCTAACCATTTAGTGGCCTACACTTTCCCCTCAAAATGAACCCCTCTTATGTGATAAACGTGTTATTATTATATGACGACACCAAAAACTCTCCTCAAGAAATAAAACCAATCTAATATTACTCAGATTTTAAGAAATGTTTGATCATTGTGATGAAGGTATATTTTCCTCTCAAAAATTTACGGCAACGTATCAGTTTGCAATGTTTAAAGTTAACTAGCTTACAAAGGTCGACTCAGTGAAATATGTTAACATGTAAATGCTACTTCTGTATAGAATGTACTACAATTAAAACATATATGTGAAATACGCATGTGTGATCTATATCACAATAACGTAATATAATAGCAAATGTTCAGATTACATTTTGCATCTCCAACCAAGACCAATTCCAGGTGGACAAGTGTTCCTAAACATGTTTTGAGTCGAGGCCTGGGTAAATTAATATTACAGGGCCGGAGGATGAGAGAGCTACATAGAGCTACATAGATACACAGACCACACAGACCTCAAGGTCCTTACTAGGCAGTCTGGCCTTACAAACTATATATGCATATATGCATATATACACATACACACATACACATACATACATATACACATACATATATATATACATATATACATATATATATATATACACATATACATACATATACACATACATATATATATACATATATATATATACACAATACATACATATATACATACATACATACATATATACACCGGTACACACATATACACACACACATATACACATACATACATACACACATACATACATATATACAGTATATATATACATACTGTACAGTGCACACACATACATATACATAATTTTTTTTTTTTTTTCATATCACCCCAGCCCTCTGCAGATAGAGGTCAAGCCTTCCCTTGAAATCGTTTATTGTGTCGCTCTCCACCACTCTCGCTGGTAGTTTATTCCACTCTTGCGCCACACTGTAGGTGAAGAAACTCTTTGTGACATCTAGGTTTGCCTTTTTGGTTTTTAATTTCATTCCATTTCCGCGAGTTTGATTAGTATTGTTTAATGTGAATAGTGCATTTACATCGACTTTGTCGAAACCTTTTAGTATCTTAAAGCACTCAATAAGCTGACCCCTCAACCTCCTCTTTTTTAATGAGAACAGGTTCAATCGTTTAAGTCTTTCTTCATATGGTTTATTTCTTAATGAGGGTATCATCTTCGTCGCTCTACGCTGTACTGACTCGAGTCTTACAATGTCCTTGATCAGATAAGGTGACCAGAACTGCACACCATATTCAAGGTGGGGCCTCACCATACTTTTGAACAGTGGCACTATTACGTTTTCATGTTTATATGTAAATTTTCGTTTAATAAAGCCCAATGCTATGTTTGCCTTATTTGCAGCTGCTATACATTGGTCGGAAGTTTTTAGGTTTTCAGATATTAGTACCCCTAGGTCTTTTACTACCGTTGCGGTTTTTATTTGTTTGCCATTCATTTCGTATTTGTATTTCATATTTCTGCTACCAACCTGCAGCACCTGACATTTATCGACATTGAAGGGCATCTGCCATTTTTTCGACCACTCTGATATCTTGTTTAAATCAGATTGCAACGCATTTCTATCATCTTCGTTCAGGACTGTATTTCCTATTTTTGTATCGTCGGCGAATTTGGAAATGGTGTTGTTTACCCCTACATCGATATCGTTAATGTAAATGAGAAACAGGACCGGTCCAAGGACTGAACCCTGTGGAACTCCACTAGTGACAGGCTCCCACTCCGATTCCACTCCATTTATCACCACTCTCTGTCTTCTGTCTGTAAGCCAATTTTTTATCCAAGAATGAATTTCACCTTTGATACCTATCCTCTCCAGTTTAGCCAATAGTTTTCGGTGAGGCACCTTGTCGAAAGCTTTTTGAAAGTCCAAGAAGATTATATCTAGTGATTTCGTCATGTCGTTATATGTGAATAGTTTGTTATAAAATTCAATCAAATTTGTTAGGCATGACTTATTTGATCCAAAGCCGTGTTGACTATTTTTGATTAGGTTGTTTGATTCGAGGTAATCTACTATCTTATCTCTAATGATTTTTTCCATGATTTTTCCTACAATTGAAGTTAGGCTAATTGGTCTGTAATTACTCGCTTTGGCCTTGCTACCCTTCTTGTATATCGGCGTAATGTTCGCATCTTTCCAATCACTCGGTACAATCCCCTGTAGTAGTGATAAGTTTAATAGTTGTGTCAGGGGTTTTGCTATTTCGTCCTTGACATTCTTAATTATTTTCGGGTGGAGCATGTCGGGTCCCGGGGTCTTATTTACATTTAAATTACTCAATTTGCTTTGTACTTCGGTAACACTGATGGTGAAATCTCCTATCACATGAGTTGAGGTGTTACTTTCAAGGGTATGATCGATAATTTCTTCTGTGAAAACTGAGCCAAAATATTTGTTGAGCAGATTTGCCGTGTTTGTGTCACCTGTTATTGTCTGGCCATCTTCTATTAGCGGTCCGATTCCGCTTTTGATCTGTTTATTTTTGTTTACGTAACTGTAGAATTTTTTGGGGTTTGTGGCACTTTCTCTGGCAATAGTCATTTCGTAATTTTGTTTGTTCGCCCTAATTATTTTTTTCACTTCCCTTCTACTATTTTTGTACAAGTTTTTAATTACTTCAGTGTTTGTGTTATTTTTTACAAGTTTGTGGAGCTGATTCCTTTTCCTTATTGCCTTGCCAATGTCTCTACTGTACCAAGGGGGCATACTTGATTTCGTATTACGTTTTGGTTTCATGGGTACAAATTGTTTATGCGCTTCTGTAATTGTAGACTTAAAATGTCCCCATAGTTCATTTACTTCGTTTAGTGTTTGAGTGTATGTTTGATAGCGATTCCTTAAGTCCGTCATAATTTGCGTTTTTGAAGTCCGAAACCATTCCTGTTGTTTTTACTGAGGAATATTTGCTTATAACATTGATTCTTAAGATTTTATGATCGGACGTTGCCAGATGTTCACCTACATCCAGGTTTGATAATAAATTTTCTTGGGTAGTGATTACGAGGTCTAATATATTCCTGTCTCGCGTCGGCTGTTTTACGTGTTGAGTCAAAAAATTGTCCTGGATGAAGCTTGTCATTAGGCGTGACTCAGCATTTTTTCCGGTCAGGGTATTCCAGTCAATTAGGGGGAGGTTATAGTCACCTAGTAAAACTGTTTCGTCGGAATTAAGGGTTTTCTCTAGTATTTCATAACAAATTGTATCATCGGCAACAGTTAGTCTCGGTGGTCGGTACGCTGTAGTGATATTTAAGTTCATGTTTTTTGTATTTATTTTGACGCACACTATTTCTGCATTACTTTCGGGGAGAGTCACCTCGACTGGGTTTAAGTAGGTTGCAACGTACATTGCAACCCCCCCTCTTTGTTTTCCATTGTTACGGTCTTTATGATTTTTTTTATATGGCTCTATGTGATATTCATGAAGTAGATCTTTATTTTTAAGGTTCAGATGTGTTTCCGTTATACAAATAACGTCAACTTTCTCATTTAATAACAGACATTTGAGTTCGTCTATTTGGTTTCTTATTGAGCAGGCATTTATGGATATTATTTTTATATCATTTCTCTCAGCATGCGTTGGATTTGTTTTTCTTATTGGTGAGGATGGGTTTGGGGTTGTGACTTGAAGCCGCGGCGGGTTGTCAAATTCATTCAGTTGGTTGGGTTGGCTTGGATGGGGTTGGGTGGGGTTGTTTAGTTTGTTTTGTGGTTCAGGTAGGTAAGTTTTCGCAACTTGTGGGCCATTGGGGTTGACGGTTTCGTTTAAATAGTTGTGATGGACTTGGAAGGGTTGGGCGGGGTTATTTATTTCTCTTAACTGTGCGGGTGGAGTTTGATTGGGTGGGGTTGTGGGAGGGCTTTTCCGGGGGTAGCGATATCAATACTCAGAGGAGTCTATTAGCATAGTTATTTCTCGGTCCTGACTGGCGTTGTTTTCGTGGGCAATGTAGGTTGCTTGATTTAGGGTGTCACTCATGTGCTGAAGTGAAGAGAGAGAGAGAGAGTACAAAGGAAATCAAGTAACAACAGATCTAGTGACCCTTCTAGGCTGCTTGTCCTCCAAAACACTGAGGACCGAGTGTCCACACAGTGGTTTAGAGTGAGTAAGGGAACATTGGAAAGGGAATTACTGCCCTGGAACTAATGTCCGTGGCAGGAGAGTCAGTGAGTGAGTGAGTGAGTGTGAGTGTGTGTGTGTGTGTGTGTGTGAGTCCGTGTGTATTCAAGTATTTCTACTCAGATGTCCAATGTAATACTTGCCACTGTATCAGCTACTGTACTATTCCTACACCTTACCTGCGTTATTGTTCAGTCCTCTCTGTTTGTAGTTACCAATGAAGTATACTATATATTTGTTGTAATAATTCAATTCCCTTTTTTTTCTATTGCACTAGACATATCGAAAGCCTTCGATAGAGTCTGGCATAAATCTTTAATTTCTAAACTACCCTCCTTCGGTTTCTATCCCTCCATCTGTGCCTTTGTCTCTAATTTCCTTTCCGGCCGTTCCATAGCCGCGGTTGTGGACGGCCATTGTTCACTTCCTCACCCTATAAACTCCGGTGTTCCTCAGGGCTCTGTCCTATCTCCTATTCTCTTTCTAATTTTTATAAATGATCTCCTTAACTGTACCTTAATTCCCATCCATTCATACGCAGACGACTCAACCTTACACTACTCCATTAGTTTTTCAGAACGCCCCAGCCAGCAATCCCTCAACGACAAACGTAATGAAGCCATAGAACTCTTAAATTCTGATCTAAATACTATTTCCAATTGGGGCAGAGAAAACCTTGTTAACTTTAATGCTTCCAAAACCCAATTTCTCCATCTATCTACCCGTCAGGATCTCCCAGCGGACTATCCCTTATTCTTCAACAATACAAAAATCAACCCTTCATCTTCTCTCATATTCTTGGTGTCTCTTTTTCTTCTGCTCTCATTTGGAAGGACCATATTACCAGTCTTGCTAAGGCAGCCTCCCAGAAGCTGGGTGTGCTCAACCGCCTTAGGGGTTCTTTTCCCCTGCACAGCTTCTTGCTCTGTACAGGGGCATAGTGCGCCCTTGTATTGAGTATTGTTCACATGTGTGGGGAGGTTCCTCTCACACCGCTCTCCTAGACAAAGTTGAAAGGAAGGCCTTTCGTATCATTAACTCCCGTCCACTCACCAACTCTCTGCAATCTCTCTCTCTCCGCCGCAATGTTGCATCTCTCTCGCTATTCTATCGCTACTATAATAATCAGTGTTCCTCAGAGCTATCCCAGTGCATACCACTTCCTTTACGTAGGGCACGTGGTACCCGTCTTGCAACTCAATCCCACCCCTACTCTGTGCAACTCTCCAACCCAAGAGTGAAACGTTACTCTCAAACTTTCTTCTACTCAACAGCTGAGCTCTGGAACTCTCTCCCAGAATCAGTCTTTCCCTCTTCCTATGACTTAAATTGCTTCAAACTCTGTGTGTCCAGGCATTTTGGCTCGAACGTCCCTTGATTTTGGCCCTGTCACTCTTTCAACTAAGGGGGAGGCACTCGCTATAGGCAGTTATGCCTTTTGCCTCCCTCAATCACATAGAAAAAAAAAAAAAAAAAAAAAAAAAAAAAAAAAAAATCAGCATATGTTATATTAGGATAAAGCTAATTCAAAGTATTTTAATTGTGGCTTGCGATTGATTAATTTAATTGATTTAGTGGTCAATTTAAACCTTTCCCTGCGGGTGACGTTCTGGAACGCATAGGCAATTTACAGCAATTTCCAGGCTTTAAAAGCCTGTAAAAGCCGTAGAAATTTGAGTGTCAGTGGGCGGGAGCGTGAGGGACCTCCGTCCGACCCTCAGAGCAGCCAGCCGCTCACTGAGGGAGACTGTGGTCTCACGCGGCTGTCTCGACAGTGTTGCCGAGCGAGCGAGAGCTAATAATTAGCGAGTTTTCCCGAATGTCTATGGCAACGCTGCGGGTGAACCCCGCCATTTAAGAAGCTTGTTCTGGTGTCACTTTGAAGCTATTTTCGCCTAGTTTTTGGCAGAATACAGTTCATTTAATGCAGATACTTGACTAATCATTCAGGAGTGCCTGAATATGCCCTTAATAACGCAAATAAGCCCGCATAGAAAGGGTTAAAATACAGTTTTATTGTTCATCAAGTACAAATAATGAGAACTATGTCATCATTTAAATATTGTAATACATACATTATCATTAAATACATTTTAGGGTTGATGCACATTGCAGTGATGCAGTTATGGGTCAGAGGTTTACAACAATATTTGACTACTGTATACATACAGTATTATAGTGTACATAATATACAGTATATTGTATATTACCTTAATGCTACTATAGGTGGTGCCAACGAACTTGACAATAATCTTGATCCCTGACCTCTCTGTAACTCAAAAGGGCCTAGAACAAATTGCCTGTAAATATCCATATTTATTTCCTGGTGGACTCTTCCCAAATGATAGAATGTTCAGCCCGATTGCTTACATTAATTTCGAGTTATATGAAGGTAAGGGGTCAAGATTATTGTCAAGTTCGCTGGTGCTATATATAATACTGTTTGCCTTCTTTATGACTGACCTCGCGTCATGTACTGTATATCCTATTATATCAAATAACATTATTTGTTATGTTATTGCCTTATATTATATGCTTTCAATAACCAAGATATTGTTTTTCTCCTTCACAAAATAAAATCACAATGTCATAATAGCAAGGATATGCATATTATCTCAATAAATATGAGTGATATGGTCGATCTAAACAATTTCAAAGGCAGGTACATACTGACCGTGGATCAAAGGGGGCACCGCCACGTCAGTGCGTGGGAAGATCTCGTTTTCGTTCACCGATAATATCACACACAAAACAACCAATTCAACAGCTTCCTCTCTCTCCAACACCTCTTCTCCCTACTCAACACTCTACGAAAAGTAGATGCTGTAAACACACACAGTCATACAATGTCGATATCTACAGGAATATCCCCCTTAAGTTTTTTTCGATATATAACATATGTCATATTACCTTAACCATTTATTGAATATTTCCATATGATTATTTACATAATCATATGTTCGAATGTAGGACATATAATTGACAATAAATAGTAAGTCAAGTTATTCAGACAATTTACTAAACATCCATAGCTTACACTCGGAAATCAATTCATGAAGATATTGAATTTACCTGTCACCCCGGGCAGACGGTATTATCCGGGATGAGTTGGTGGTTCAGGCAACTCAGCATTATTGGATGTGATCTCTAAATTATCATCGTAATACTCTCACTCTCTCTCTCTCTCTCATATATTATGGTAGTGTTATGTTTGTCATACACTTACCCACCATCACCACCATAAGTTACCACCAAGTGTCGGAAACGTTTTACACTAAATGGGGATGGTGTCTTGCAACCTTTCTCTGTATGACTGCTTCGCATACTGCTTGTATAATCAAATTGTAATATTGATACACAAATATATACTACCATATTTCTTAGTTAACAGTTCGTTAATCGTTGTTCACACAGTAATTTAATGCAGATTAAGTGCTACACAATCATAATTGTGCATCATTTGACCCACCTAAATGCCAATCTATATGTTGTACATGACCACACCCAAACAGATGCCAGAGTATTCATCAACATAATATAGAAATAATTGTATATTGTATGATTTTGCTTTGACACAACTGTCATTTGTGACATAAATATGTCTATAACTATACAAAAACAATAAAAACATTAGGGGAGTTATACAATAGTTACTCAAAATATTTGTGTAACTAACGTCATTGTTAAACAGCAAGAGTGATTTTCTCTAAAATGAAATAAACCTCATATTCATACTTTTTTTTTTTTTTCTATATTCCAACTACTCCCTCTCGGGCATAGGCTGAGAGCCTGTACATTCCACCGCTCAACACGGTGAAGCCCGTGAGGTCTTGTTCCAGTCTGGGGAGTGAGACATGCGAAGCATCCATCATGGCTCGAAGCAGCTCCATCTCTGAAGCGGCCGGTTGCTTCGCTCAAGTGCTTCACCGTCTGACCCTCCAGACTCAGACCCTCACTCTCAGAACGCCACCTATTGAGCAGTGAACGCACTAGGCATTGTCCCCCTGTAACATATTTTGAATATGGGAATATTCATACAGTGTTATTTAATCAGGGAACAATGAGGGTATTTTTTTGGCATTTCGGTGGGCTTTGTGGTAATGCACTGATACTAGGTACAGCACAAATTCAATCCCAATAATATCTTCCCATTGACATATCGGGATTTGAACCCGGGTCCATTGGATTACCAATCCAGTGGCATGACCACTCCACCACACCTCCCCTAAATCAATCAACCTGGTATATAGTTATCACAAATAAATGTATAATTAACACTTTTCTGGTGCAGTTCAGCTTCTCAAATACCTCTTGCTTAGACACACACCCACCAGTAACGATTATATATATATACATATATTGTTACGAGTTGAGCCGGGGGAAAACAGATGCTCTATTAGCCTAGCCCACAGCACTGGCAAAAAGAAACCGCCGTAGCAAAAAGATAACCAATGCAATAGAACTGCACCCTACACTGCCCACCGTACTGCACTACCCTGCAACAGACACGCTCTTAATATCTGACTCAAACACCAAGACACGCAGGTTCTCTAGGAAAAGTGGTTATCTTCCTCTTTGCTCTATGAAAGCAGTAACACAAGGAGACACAAACATATCTATTGTCCCCAAGTCTGGTTGATAGTGCTGCTAGTATTCAAGAGTACTTCTAAGGTTTTTCTAAACTCCACAAATATTACCTAACCATACCACTACTAGACTCCCAGAACAATCTATATCATTCCCAATCGCTTAGGAATTGAGAACAATATAGAGCAAAACCATGGAAAGTCCAGTGCAATAAACCTCTGTGCCAAGCCTATTATCCCTATCGTATGTCCTAATAATACACCGAGTGGCTCTCTTCAGCACAGCACGGCGGTGGTGTTGTAAGGGATAAATAACTTTAATAACTTATCTCTTACAACATCATCAGGGGTTAGCTCTATACACCCGAGTGCAATGGGGACAACCTCACCTATTAACAGGCTCCACCCCTAGTCCCTAACTGCACCGAATGCATTGCTGCTAAAACTAACCAAGGCACAAGGGTTGGTATCTTAGTAGGTTGGAGACTGGCTGCCACCCCTAAAGGGTTAACTAAGGCCCGAGTTAGAGGATGCTGTGTGGTGAAAGGGAAAAAGACCGTAGCCTATTATGGCACTGCAGGCCTACCCACACACCCAACAACCTCGCTCCTCAAAGGCCTATCAAAAACTATGTAAACAGGCCAATCCTCAAACCACTAGAGATACCAACCAGGAATAATATTCACACATAAATATAATAAGCAATGCAGTAGAATAATGGAAAAGAAATGGAAGGAAACAGGTATGAAGCTTATATCTAAGATTTGCCAGAGAAAGGAATGCAGTGTAAACTTGATAAACTCTGGTAATTAAACTAAGATTAAAACAAAAACAATATGCTTGACATGACTCCAGCCCTGCTATGCTTCGATCAAATAAGAAATAAAAATGAAATATGCAGTATTTAAGCCTTAACCAGCGGCTCTCGACTTAAGTCGGGTTAGGGAACCAAGGCCTAAACAGCGGGTCCCGACTTAAGTCGCAAGGGATTTTGAGCACATTATCGGCTCTGAGAGAGAGTCCACGGGGTGGGAGGACCGCAGGCGGGCTCTGACCACTTGGCCCAAGCCTAGCGAGGTTACTGGGGTATATAACACATACGTACACACCCCTCGCCTCGCTAGAAAAATCTCGGTAAATTACCGTATTTTAGGGTTTTTGTACTCGCATTGCAACATCGTTGCAAGCGAACCCGTTGTCGTACAAGGATGATTCAGGTGTCATTGGAAAGCTCTATTATCGCCCTTTCATGGATACATAATTGCATTACGCTCTGGCTCTTGTTTATGCATGAAAAATAGCATGGAATGATGCTCGTTTAGGGTAAATCTGCCCGCCTGCCATGTAGTAAATGTTACAAATGTCCCCGTCCATCAAGGGTTAAGGGAAGCTAAAGAAGCAAGCCTAACAGCACCACACAGGTGATGTTATCATTACGGAATCTGGGACTAGAGTAAGCTCCCGCGGCCAAAGTTCCCACAGCCAAGCGAGGGAGGGAAAAGGGGAGCGCCAGGCACCGCCAGAACATACAATTAACTAGGCAGCCTGTGCTACCATTAACAATACAAAAGTTATCAAGTAAAACATAAGAAAGCATTGTGTAAACTTATGATAAACTGCATTAATCACACAAGGCTAAATAAACTAAATAATTATACTTATTCAATCACTCTCGTAGCGACAACACAATGCTGTCTTTGTGGCAACAGAGGAGTGATGTATAGCGAGGCCCTAGCCTCCCACAGGGCCCTCCACAATAGGCCTCGTGAATTATACAAGTTAAAACAAACACTTACAGCTGACATATCTGGTGGAAGTGACAATATAATATACAGTATATATATATATATATATATATTGTCACAATGACCAGGGTCTTTTAGGAGTAGCCAGACTCTGGTGGCACCTGACTTCTGACAGCAGCTGTGCCAAGTCTATTAGAAATACCTGGTATTGTGAGTTTCTCTCCGATACTGTTCCAATTACTCTTGACTAGTTTTGCCGTATCTCTAAGCATTTTTGTCTCAATAAACATTTGTGTAGAATGAGCCAATAGAGTGTTACTAGGTTTGTATATGAAGTTGTGTTTTAGTGGCAACGCTGTAATTTGCAAGCTGGTTGTGGCTGGTGAGGGGAGGAAGTAATGTTGCTCCAGTCTCGCGGTGGGGGAGGCGATGTTGCTAAGCAACACGAGTTTACTTATATGTGACCATTGTAAGTTCAGTTGTGTTGCAATATAAAGTTGTACTTTATTTTATCTGCCACTCTGTTTTAATCAATATGTTAACAGAGGAATACGTTAGTTAAAGTTATTCTTGTGAAGTGTCTTAGTGTTATCATATCGTGTGGTGATATCTTGCAATCCCCTTAGTTTGAGCCTGGCTCCCGCCAGCTTCGCCAGGGCCAGGCCTCATTATTCTCTCGTGGGCGGCCAGACAGTATAGGTGGTTATAGCTCTCTCTTGTGGCACACCAGTCTGCCCCTCTTTTGTTTTTCCATGCTTGCATAAGATTAACGTAATGTAATTAACAGAGAATCCTAGACATTCATTTAATTATTTTAATTCTTCCTTTTCCTCTGATCAGCATTATATTATCTTTCCATTTTCATCATATATTCTGAATCTCCGGTGGCTACTTCGGAATTCGTGATAGGGGAAGAGCTGGGAGGTTTGCCGGGGTCCTTACTAATAAGCACGGTTAATCCCATAGACAGTCCACACACACACACATCCATAACCCTACATATTTTTCCCAGTGTTCGTGCTTAGGACCCGGTAATAACCTTGACCATTCTGCCCCAGCACTTATGTGTTCCCTATCTCGGGTTTCGAACTGAGGCAACGGAGTGCTTAATATTAATTAGGAATCCAGCTTCAGTCTGGACCCCCCCCCCCCCATAGTTAAGTGAGTGTGGGAGGTGGACTCTAAGTGTTCATTGTTTGGGCGGTAACTCACTGGGAGGCCCAGGTTGAAGCAGGATATACTGGTGTGATATTAGAGGTGGTCAGGGCAACTTGCTTCCACTAATATCACCCCGAGGTTAGTAGTCATATTAGGACACTGCCTTGTATTGTTAGAACATTATTATATGCCACATTATTATGTGCAACACTCTTTGGTTGAGAGTGGATTACCGTTGGCTGGTTTGCGCACGGTTTAGTATTGTCGAGGGCGCGCATAGCCTGTTGTGCTCGAAGTACACCTGCACTCTTTTTTTTCGTTTGATGTCTGCTGGTAGCCTATATGTATTTAACTGTTTTGATTATCCAACCCAGCATTGCTAATCCCGGTGTTGGTTTCGAGTTCTCGTAGCTAGTAAGTTACATGAGTATTTCTGTTCTACTTATTATTCAGAATAGGAGCAGGGCAGTGTGCACCTTAAGCCCTGAGAAGAGCCTGGAAGCGTTCATAAAGCTCTTACCTGTTGCGTCGTGGTGTTGTTTGGTAGAGAGACAAGGTGCATTTGCATTAGTCATTATTTTCGTATACCGTCTCTAAGCAACTGAGGTAACAATATATATATATATATATATATATATATATATATATATATATATATACATTATATATATTTGTGTATTGCTACAGCTCTAGGATACCCAGATAATATTCCCAGTCCCAACTAGTTACTTAATTAGTACTGTTTATTCAACCAGTCATCCTTGGAGTAGTTTTAATAATTATCATGCACACCAATACTAATCAAGAACGGGAGAGTCAAGCCCTGCTATACTGAGGACGGGAGAGTCAAGCCCTGCTATACTGAGGACGGGAGAGTCAAGCCCTGCTATACTGAGGACGGGAGAGTCAAGCCCTGCTATACTGAGGACGGGAGAGTCAAGCCCTGCTATACTGAGGACGGGAGAGTCAAGCCCTGCTATACTGAGGACGGGAGAGTCAAGCCCTGCTATACTGAGGACGGGAGAGTCAAGCCCTGCTATACTGAGGACGGGAGAGTCAAGCCCTGCTATACTGAGGACGGGAGAGTCAAGCCCTGCTATACTGAGGACGGGAGAGTCAAGCCCTGCTATACTGAGGACGGGAGAGTCAAGCCCTGCTATACTGAGGACGGGAGAGTCAAGCCCTGCTATACTGAGGACGGGAGAGTCAAGCCCTGCTATACTGAGGACGGGAGAGTCAAGCCCTGCTATACTGAGGACGGGAGAGTCAAGCCCTGCTATACTGAGGACGGGAGAGTCAAGCCCTGCTATACTGAGGACGGGAGAGTCAAGCCCTGCTATACTGAGGACGGGAGAGTCAAGCCCTGCTATACTGAGGACGGGAGAGTCAAGCCCTGCTATACTGAGGACGGGAGAGTCAAGCCCTGCTATACTGAGGACGGGAGAGTCAACCCCTGCTATACTGAGGACGGGAGAGTCAAGCCCTGCTATACTGAGGACGGGAGAGTCAAGCCCTGCTATACTGAGGACGGGAGAGTCAAGCCCTGCTATACTGAGGACGGGAGAGTCAAGCCCTGCTATACTGAGGACGGGAGAGTCAAGCCCTGCTATACTGAGAACGGGAGAGTCAAGCCCTGCTATACTGAGAACGGGAGAGTCAAGCCCTGCTATACTGAGGACGGGAGAGTCAAGCCCTGCTATACTGAGGACGGGAGAGTCAAGCCCTGCTATACTGAGGACGGGAGAGTCAAGCCCTGCTATACTGAGGACGGGAGAGTCAAGCCCTGCTATACTGAGGACGGGAGAGTCAAGCCCTGCTATACTGAGGACGGGAGAGTCAAGCCCTGCTATACTGAGGACGGGAGAGTCAAGCCCTGCTATACTGAGGACGGGAGAGTCAAGCCCTGCTATACTGAGGACGGGAGAGTCAAGCCCTGCTATACTGAGAACGGGAGAGTCAAGCCCTGCTATACTGAGAACGGGAGAGTCAAGCCCTGCTATACTGAGGACGGGAGAGTCAAGCCCTGCTATACTGAGAACGGGAGAGTCAAGCCCTGCTATACTGAGAACGGGAGAGTCAAGCCCTGCTATACTGAGGACGGGAGAGTCAAGCCCTGCTATACTGAGGACGGGAGAGTCAAGCCCTGCTATACTGAGGACGGGAGAGTCAAGCCCTGCTATACTGAGGACGGGAGAGTCAAGCCCTGCTATACTGAGGACGGGAGAGTCAAGCCCTGCTATACTGAGGACGGGAGAGTCAAGCCCTGCTATACTGAGAACGGGAGAGTCAAGCCCTGCTATACTGAGGACGGGAGAGTCAAGCCCTGCTATACTGAGGACGGGAGAGTCAAGCCCTGCTATACTGAGGACGGGAGAGTCAAGCCCTGCTATACTGAGGACGGGAGAGTCAAGCCCTGCTATACTGAGGACGTCCTTATTAAGCTGAGCAAAACTGTTTAGCATATAAAGACAGTCACTAAGGTCACCTAGACAATCTAGGTGATGAATACGTTATTAATGCACGTGTTACTCCTTATGCTGACCATATACTGTAAATATGTAATACCGGTAAGGAATAAGAGGAGATTATATGCTACATGGCATCACATCTTCATTGATGTAATTAGCTATTTATTTGTTATTGTTAAAGACCGGGTTTTGCCATAAGTGCCTTTTTTGGCGATTTCATCACTCTAATGCCCTTTTTACCGATTCAGTGCCTATTATGCCTATTTTGTGTTTGTCAGAGCCTTTTTGTGCCTTTTTTGGGGGGGTAATTTCATCACTATAATACCTTGTTTACCTTTGTGTTTTTCAGTGTAAACTATTGGTGCTTGTTGCTACCGCCAGATGGCAACCTGGCCCAAGTTGGCCTCTCTCCGACAGACGGCACAGTTTAGCGCCTGACAATTTGAAAACAAAATGCTTGTAATTATGTACAATCAGGGAAAAATGTAGAAAGTGTATCAATGACAATGTTATTTTGGTAATGTTTACCCTTTTTACCCTAGTATAGCTTGATTTTACCATTTTTACTATATATTCATACAGAAATAAATGCCTTTTTTTAATGCCTTTTTCATCAATAAATGCCTTTTTGTTAGCCTTTTTTATCATTTATAAATGCCTTTTTGCCTGCCTATTTTAATGTTTCTTAGTGCCATAACTTTCGGTCTTTAGTATAAGGTTAGTTAGTGATATCACATCAATACTAGTATATCACCAGCTGAGCTGACTGATGCCTCCAAAAGGGTCCATAAATGTCCTAAAATAAGGGATCTCCAGTCCAGAGTCGCATTTACACATGTATATGCTATCACCAGATCATAATGGGTGAGCTGATTACACTGGTTACAGACTACATTCACATCCACATCCACTTCAACGGTACAGCACACATTCAACATGCACCTCACACGAACACATACAACCCCAGGGCGCGTGCCCAACCTCGAAAGGGGTTGAAATAGGGGAGCTATCCTCCCCGCCAAAGGCGGAATTCTACGGCCTTTCCTAGCTGATGCTGAGAGGATTGGGTTCTAGTCATGTGGTGATGGGCTGGTCTATCAGAGTGAGAACTGAGCGATCTCTGCCATATCCATAGGTTACTCTGACTGTTCGTTTTACTTATATATTTTCTAGATCTCAAGTGACGGCGTCTCTTCCGTGGATTGACCTCCCAATCTACCAAGATTGGAAGCCAAAGCATCACATTTTTCCTTTACCCCTCAAATTTCTCTTCATAATTGCTGAGAGGCACTGGGCCTTGGGTGGGGCTTTGGTTTTCCGGCGTTTCCACACCCTCCTCAGCTCCCCGCCATGGAGTGGCTTTGGTCATCCAGGCTTTATTGTGGTCGGCAGGGAGGGTTCTGTGGGAGTGCTCGGTTATGGCCTTGCTCGGGGCCTTGGGGCTGTTCGGCCAGGCAGCTTGGGGGACAACAACAACAACACATACAACCTTACTAAGCCAGAGTAAGCCACTGTGGTAAGGCACAGAGTCTGTCACCGTCCCATTGGGTATAGGCCGATCCTGCAGTGGATCATATTATTATTGGGTGAAGATATATATATATATATATATATATATATATATACTGTATATATATATTGCGTATGGTTGAGACAAAAGGCCAATTTATAATATATATTAAGTTATATAATATCTGTAGAGTGAATAACGTGCAGAGCTAACAACGCACTGCACTATACACCAAATAATATACAAACACAGAGTTAATTTATGTGTAGTACATGATTCACAAAATAATATACAAACACACAGTTAATTTATGTGTAGTACATAATTCACAAAATAATATACAAACACAGAGTTAATTTATGTTTAGTACATAATTCACAAAATAATTGAATATTTTCTGTCAATGTCTTTTAACATTTGCATTTCATTCTCCCTCTTTCTAAATATATATTGTGAAACTGATCACTCTTTCCCCTTCTCTTTTCGCCTTCCTTTATGTAAATGGTGTTAGCTCTATCGTTCCGCCCTCTGTTGTTGTTCAATCGGGTTATTTATACTACTGTTTTGTTGATAATTTGGTGATTGTATACACTGCGCCTCATGTACAGTATCTACCCATTCGTATACACAAAATTCAATCATTAATTTCCTCCATCTTTCCATCTTACTTGCTATATCAACACTTCAAAGAGACTTAAACGAATTGGTAATCTGTTCTAAGATTTGTTTTCTGTTTTCCTGTTCAACTTAATCTAGGCGTCTATACAAGAACATTCTCTCCCTCTCATTAAGTAAATATTGTCTTCACTATTCCTCCTGACCATCATCAACATAACTAATCAGTAAAGTAGCCTCCCAGTTCATTACTGATAGTGTTGGCCAGTGTTAAATTAATGTGTTCTGAGAGCCAGGCATAAACTTCATAGCAGCCTTGGTCTGTGTCGAACCAGTGGTAGTAATTAGGTCCATCTAACCTTCAGCTTAACGCACCCTCGCATGCAGTGTGTGTTCAGATGCAGTAACATACAAATGAGCTAATAAATGAATACATAATTAATTAAATAATACGGAGTAGATGGCAAGTTGCTGAAAGCAGTGAAGAGCATGCATGAGGGTTCAAAGGCATCAGTACGTGTAGAGAATGAGCAGAGTGAGTGATTTGATCTGAATGTTGGGTTAACGCAAGGGTGTGTGATGACCCCATGGTTGCTCAATATATATATGGATGGAGTCATGAAAGAAATACAAGGAAGAGCAGTGGATGTTGGTGTACCCCTGATAATGATAATAATAATCGTCTGTTTACATATATAGCGCCCGTATCTCCTCCTTCAATGATTCTCAAGCACTTCACACTTCTTTAATCAAGCAGAGACCATTACCCATCTCCCTTGCTCGTGGGGAGACAGTAATCGCCGGCTATATCTCAGAAAAACTTTTCAGTATGAGCGGTGATTGAACGCTAGACCTGCAAGATGGGAAGCAAGCACTCTATGAACTGAGCCAGCCGGACAGCTAATTAGAAGAGAAGAGCATAAGTGAAAGTTGCCTGTACTGCTGTTTGCTGACGATACAGTTCTGATTAGCGATAGTGAATGGGAGTTGTAGGGTGGATGTATGGATGTAGGTGAACATCTGTCAACGTCCGATCATAAAATCTTAAGAATCAACGTTATACAGTAAGCAAATATTCCACGGTAGGGAATGCAGTCCTCACCGAAGAAGATAGAAATGCGCTGCAGTCTGATTTAAACAAGATATCAGAGTGGTTTCAATGTCAATAAATGTCAGGTGCTGCAGGTTGGTAGCCGAAATAGGAAATACAAATACGAAATGAATGGCCAACAAATAAAAACCACAACGCTAGTAAGAGACCTAGGGATACTAATATATGAAAACCAAAGTGCTTCCGACCAATGTATAGCAGCTGCAAATAAGGCAAACAGAGCATTGGGCTTTATTAAACGAAAATGTACATATAAACATGGGAACGTAATAGTGCCACTGTTCAAAAGTATGGCGAGGCCCCACCTTGAATATGGTGTGTAGTTCTGGTCACCTTATCTGAGCAAGGACATTGTAAGACTCGAGTCAGTGCAGCATAGAGCGACGAAGATGATACCCTCATTAAGAAATAAACCATATGAAGAAAGATTTAAACGATTGAACCTGTCCTCATTAAAAAAGAGGAGGTTGAGTGGTCAACTTATTGAGTGCTTTAAGATACTGAAAGGTTTCAACAAAGTCAATAGAAATGCGCTATTCACATTAAACAATAATACTCAAACTCCCAGAAATGGAATGGAATTAAAAACCAAAAAGGCAAACCTAGATGTCACAAAGAGTTTCTTCACCTACAGTGTGGTGACAGAGTGGAATAAACTACTAGCGAGAGTGGTGGAGAGCGACACAATACACGTTTTCGAGGGAAGGCTTGACCTCTATCTAGAGGGGGCTAGGGTGATATGAAATAACAACAAAATAGTGTGTAAGGCCTGACTGCCTAGTAGGGACCCCGAGGTCCGTGTATCTATGTAGCTCTCTCTCTCTCTCTCTTGTTTAAATTTCTCACACTCTCTTAGTTTTATACATTCCCTCTTGTTATCGATATTCAATAACTTTCTATCGCCCTCCTCTCCAGTGTTTTATGCTCTACTTGCTCGTTTCACTTAGTTCAGAGTTCTCCTCTTTGCTTTTTATTTGATTATTTCCAAAATACATTGTAAGTTCACATGGTATTATTTCACATTTCACTATGGCTATATGAATTGCAAGACTTACAGAGTAGTATTTTTGTTTTTAAGTATGCCTATAAGTTTACATCTGTATTGCCAATATAATATTTATATAGCGACCATGTTAATCATTCTAGTGGTGGTATACCATCATTATGAAATAATACATTTAAATTATTTGTTATTGTAAGAATAATGACATAATTCCAGTTATCTAACCATCAAAATAGTGTGGCAGTGCATTTACTAAATAGCTATTGCAACAAGGATTTATACAACGCTCTTCTTCTGATACTGCTGTATTATAGATAATAACTGTGATTACCGTGGGGACAGACACTCACTTGAGAAAGATGGACATCGAAGAGTATTGGGAAGGAAGATTAGGTGTTTGTGTGTGTGTGTGTGTGTGTGTGTGTGTGTGTGTGTAATGCTCTGCAGCATGCACCTTTGCATCTCAAACTTACATTTAAACAAATATGTTATTTAAAATAAATTAAAGGTCTTTTAATGATTGTCCATACAGTAAGGTCCCCACCATGGCAAATTAATTAAAGGTCTTTTAATGATTGTCCATACAGTAAGGTCCACACCATGTCAACTTATACCTTGGAGATATACATAATAACACACATTGCTGATTAACACTGCTGTTCCCCATAATAAATGATCAACCTTAGTTAGTTAAAATAGGACTTCAGAGGCTATGAATCCTTCTGGCACACCTGTCAGGTGGTGGGGAAACCCAACCAGCCTATCGCAATTGCCCCTCTACAGCCCATAACTGCTAGCCCCGTTTGATAATGTCAAATTAAGGTAGCGTTTTAAAAAAAAAAAAAAAAAAAAAAAAATATATATATATATATATATATATATATATATATATATATATATGTATATTATTTTATAATTATTATTTGTATTAGTATTAGTAATTATATATTAAACATTTAGTATCTGTGTTTGTTCTGGTTTTGTCTGTTGCTAGTCCACATGAATAAGTTGAGTGAGAGTCACTTGTCGTTTGGGTATTGCATGATGCTTCAGAATTTGTTCTGGGAGATTTGATATATGTGAGTGGGTGTGTACTTTCTGGAGGATCGTGCGTGTGTAGCTGGGGAACATTGTGAATTATCGATGTAGTAATTAATCACTTATAAAATGTATGGACTTTATAATTAGTGACTTGTGAGACTGAAATAAGTCGCTTTTCCATGTATCATTTGTTTTCTCTCCACGCCCCCATGTTGTAACATCGGTCGTGTTTAGTTATGAAACATTTCACATTATCAAACATTAGATTAAATGAGTTTCTATTATGTTTTGGTTTTGCACTTTCGTCTTTCACTAAAATTTGCACTGTTGGTCATAGATGAAACTAGCTTAAGAGGAGTGAATCATAATTTTTGTGTTGCCATTAAGTTCTTTGCATTAGAGCATAACTTTTTCATAAATTTTGTATTACATTTAAGATGTGACTACTTTACTTTTTCTTTGCCTGATGATTGATATTTGCTCAATTTGTAACTATGCATCTAACGATAATAGTTTCCATAATGCTAACTTTTCGACTGCTTCTGATTATATATCTTCTGAATGTATGTGTAATACCTTCCATTTTAATAACATAAATTAAGCTATGTTTAGCGAATGCCTCGCTGATCTTGGTCCTGCTAACACGGATTTGGACAGAACGATAATCAGTGATCCACCTACTTTGAACCTATTTAATTTGAATAATAACGGTACTAACGATCCCTTAGCTAACGTAGATCCAGATTCAAATTATTATGATAATAGGGCTCATGTTAATTCATCTAGGAACAAAGTGCATCCTTAATGCATTTAAATATCCGTAGTGTGCCTAACCATTTAAATGAATTAACAGCTTATCTAGCAACCTTGGACCTTAAATTATCGATCATTGGATTATCTGAAACCTGGATTACTAAAGTTAATAAGGGTCTATATGATATCTATATATTGATATATGGTGGAAGTAAACAGGAAGAATAAATCGGGTGGCGGGGTTTCTATAATACTGTATTTTAAAAATAATTACAGATATAATAGGAAGTGTGATTTCGATTTATGCAACGATTCTCTTGAATCCGTTTTCATTGAATTGCAAGGTACCAGCCACAGTAAAAATATAATAGTAGGTGTTGTTTATCGTCCACCAGGTGGTAATACAGACGAACTTTTAAATCAAATGTCAAATATATTATCTAATCTTAGCCGCATGAATAAAACTGTATATCTGATGGGAGATCAATATGAACCTCCTGAATGCTAATTGTCATAATGTCACTTCAGATTTTGCAGAGTTAATGTTTTCATTTTCATTTTCACCGCTCATAAACAGACCTACAAGAATTACTTTGAACACTGCTACTCTTATAGATAACATTTTCTGTAATAATAATAATAATTGTTCACTAGTTAACGGAGTATTATGTACAGATGTCTCTGATCATTATCCAATATTTTCTGTCAATGTTAGCGAATGTACTACTCATGATAATGATAGCAGAACTTGGCGTATATACAGCGATGAAAACATATCACAGTTCTATACTGCCTTGCAAGATATTGATTGGTTAGATACAAGTTCTAACAACTAATAATTGTCAACATGCCTTTACTACATTTCACAAATTGTATACCGAATGTTTTGAAGCTAGCTTTCCTATACTAACCATTAAGAATAAATATCGTGACAGAAAACCATGGTTGACGGAAAAGTATAAAACAATCTATTAACACCTCCCTATCGGCTGGTTTTGTAACAGCTACTACCTGCCAAGCGGGCAGATTTACCTTAAACGAGTTTCATTCCATGCTCTTTTTCATGCATAAAGAAGAGCCAGAGCGTAATACAATTATGTATCCGTGAAAGGGCGATAATTTAGCTTTCCAATGACACCTGAACCATCCTTGTACGACCACGGGTTCTCTGGCAACGATGTTGCAATATGAAGGGAAAAACCCTAAAATAAAGTAATTTCCTCTGTTTTTACCCTGTATTGCGGGACCAGGGAGGTGTAGACATGTGGTGGTGGTGTCAGTGGCGGGACTATGTCCACGCTGAACGGTCAGAACCCGCCCGTGGATCTCCCACCGCGTGGACTCTCTCTCAGAGCCGATTATGTGCTCAAAATCGCATACGACTTAACGCCTTACGAGCGGGCGGGTCAGTTTTTTTCCACTATGCGCCCAGCGTTTTTTTTTTAACCATAAATGGCCTTGTTTCCGTGCTCTTTTTCATGCATAAGCAAGAGCTAGAGCGTAATACAATTATGTATCCCTTAAAGGGCGCAAATTGAGCTTTCCAATGACACCTGAACCATCCTTCTACGATCTCTGGTTGTCTTGCAACGATCGTGCAACCGAAGGGCAAAATCGCTAAAATACGGTCATTTCGTTACATAATTACGTGTGTAGCGAGGGAGGGAGGGTGGATGTGTGTGGATTAGATGTCAGTAGGCCCACGGCGGCCGTGGCGAGCGGTCATGAGGTAACCTACGCTCCTCCCGTCGCTCGTCTCTCTCTCAGAGCCAATATTGCGCCAAAATTGCACACAGACTAAAGTCGGGCCCCGCCACATAGTCCACATTTTTAGATACGGACTTAAGTCGGGCCCCGATGGTTAGGGGTTAACCCTCTCGCCTCTGGTAACTTAATTATATTGCATATGGTGGGCCCTTCTCTAATTTGCCATGAAATACCAGGCTGGCCGAGTTTTCGAAACCTTGTGTTTTTCTGTATTTTCATCCACCAAAATGCTGTTTATTGTGATGTATTGTGAAGGTTATGGGCTTCGAAAGGGGTGAAGTCACAGAGTGTGAGGTGAAGCTGAACGGTCAGGCTATAGAGATCGTCAACTCTTTTAAGTATCTGGGCAGTGTGTTGAGTAAAGATGGGACTATGGATGAAGAAGTGCAGGAGAGGGTACAACAGGGGAAGAGGGTTGTAGGAACGCTAAAAGCAGTAACAAGAAATAGGGTGGTCAGTATGGAAGTGAAGAAGTCCTTGTATGACAGTGTGGTAATCCCGACACTGACTTACGGAAAGCGAAGCATGGACGTTGGTTGAGAGACTCAGACCAAGAGTGAGAGCAGTGGAAATGAATTACTTAAGAAGTGCGTGCAGAGTTACATGGAGGGATAGACAGACTAATGAGGAAGTAAGAAGGAGGTGTGGTGTGGAGGTAGATGTGCTGGAAAGTGTGAAAAGGAATAACTTGAGATGGTTCGGTCATATGGACCGTATGGAAAGCGAGAGAATGAATAAGAGGGTGTACGAGAGCAAGGTGGAGGGACAGAGAGGGAGAGGTAGACCGAAAGATAGGTGGAAGAATGGAGTGAGGAAGTATATGAACGAAGGCGGTGCTGGTTGGGGGGAGGGGCGTCGACTGACCGGGGATCACAGCGTCAGGCAATAGATAGATAGATAGATTATATGTCAATGGAAAGAGGAATATCTATTCTACATTATAAAAACAAAAAAATGTAAAAAAATCACAATATGAAAGTGTAAACGACTCCGGAATAAAAGTTTTTCCCGGGCAATTGTCTTCACACCGTCCTATCTCGAAACTGTGAGTGGTGACCATATATTTTGATTTGCTCAAATAATAGTATTTTTTCTCCTCTTTCCAAATCTGAAAACAGAAATTGTCTATCTTCAATAGTTCTCAAGCAGTGACCGAAAACAAACAAAATATTACTTTGCATGATATGGTTTAAAACATTTGCGAATTATTTCGTTGTTACGATGTCTATGGTTCTCAATTTAGGCTGTATAAATACAGCAGATAATGCTGAAGAGAATTAAAAAGCTAGAAGTTCCTACGACAAATACTTTTTGCTCTATGAATATTTGAAATGAAGAGCCAAAATGCGAATATATACGCTTCACTCGTCTCCGTTCCGCTGACACAAGCCGGGTTCCGAGCTGTTCCCCAACTCGGCGTTGCTTTATTTGCTCGGATACGTATATAACTGTTTATATCACCGTAATTAGAATATTATGCTATTTGTAATGGTGAGAACCAAAATAATATTGCGTACTTGGTTCGCGAGCTATGCGCAATTGTTTTCATGCATTGTTATTGTTATGTAAATATATGAGAATGTTTATACAGTTGTACATCTTTGCCACAATATACAACACTTTTATATAATTTTCCTTGCCAATAATTGTATAATGTTCATAGAAGACATGTCAGTCATGAAGGTTGTCAATTTTACTTACCTGGTAGGGCCACAACCCTTTCCAATGAGAAGGGAAATGGCTCCTGGGTTGACAGTGAAAAAACAAAACAAGAAAGCCAGTTATCTTCAAGTAATAAATTCAGAAATAATTCTATAGTACATACAAATAAAGTAAAATATATATATATATATATATATATATATATATATATATATATACAAGGTGTCAAACAAAATATAATGAATGGTAACAAAAATGTGTGTATGTGTGTGTGGGTATAATATTATACTGTATATATAAAATAAATAAAATAAAATAAATAAAAACAATAATAAATCAAATAAATATATAAATAAAATAAAAATATAATATAAATACTCGATTATGGGCCTTGGGCTTGCTCGGAACCTTGGGGTTGATCCGCTAGACACCCTGGGGTACAGGAATAAAAAAAAAAATATATATATACTGTATATACAGGTATATACAGTATACGGTATATATATATATATATATATATATATATATATATATATATATATATATATATATAAAATAAATGAAATAAAAATATAAATAAAATAAAATAAATAAAATAAAATAAATAAAAACAATAATAAATAAAATAAATAAATATATAAATAAAATAAAAATGTAATAATAATATAAATACTCGATTATGGGCTTTGGGCTTGCTCGGGACCTTGGGGCTGATCCGGTAGACACCCTGGGGAACAGGGATAAAAAAAAAAAAAAATATATATATATAATTATATATATATATAAAATATATACAATAATATATATAAAAACAATAATAAATCAAATAAATAAATATATAAAAAAAAAAAAAAATATAATAATAATATAAATACTCGATTATGGGCCTTGGGCTTGCTTGGGACCTTGGGGCTGATCCACTAGACACCCTGGGGAACAGGAATAATAAAAATATATATATACGGTATATATATATATATATATATATATATATATATATATATATATATATATATAAAATAAATTAAATAAACATATAAATAAAATAAAATAAATAAATAAAATAAATACAAACAATAATAAATCAAATATTTAAATATTTAAAACAAATACCTAATATAATAATAATATAAATACTAGATTATGGGCCTTGGGCTTGTTCGGGACCTTGGGGCTGTTATATACTGTATATATATATGTAATATATATATAATATATACTGTAATATAACTAAAATTCCTTACCATACTTCCTGTAAGCTTCCTGTAAGCATTCCTGTGACATCTTTGTGATTATAATGTATTTTTTTCAAGCAAAAAATAGTGTAAAATCATCAATGATACCCAAACAAAACTGCATCAATACTCAAGGGGTTAACCAAGATTCACTCCCCTCAGTCACCAAAAGTCACAAGTAACATCTTATATACATATATAATTCAAATTATTCACTAATCACTTTCACTGAGTAGATGAAATAATTCATAATTGCCTGCCTATAGCTAGGCATGGTGGGCCAGAGGGAGGGAGCCAAGAATTTAAAGGGCCGGGACCCTGCCTCACAGTTTGGGGGCCGGGAAACTACTGACTTTACAAAGGCCCGCGCTCCTCAGAGAGGGACGCTATTGGGTTGCTAGATACTTCCTTTTGTAACTTACTGATGCCTAACTTACCAGTCCAAATTGCATCAAAATCGAGTCATAAACTTACTTTTTGGCGAATATTTCTAACTTACAGGTGGCATTATGACACGATTGCGTCATATAGGCACTTTTGGGCTGGTGGCGTTATGACGCGATCGCGTCCTAAGAATGCGAGAGGGTTAAGGCGGGACCCGCTCTTTTGTCCTTGGTTCTCTATCCGACTTAAAGCGGGACCCGCTAATTAAGGGTTAAGGAAAAGAATAAACTTTACATTATCTCTATTAAACGTCCATTTGTTCATAATGTAAATAAGTATGTTTCATAAAAGAAAATATTACAGAGAGTTATGCGCGTACCTGAAAGGAAACACTATGAGGAGTTATTTATAATCAATAAAAATAACTTGAGAAAATCATGGGACATATTAAAGGATTTAATTAATTGGACGAAAAAACCCTCTCCAAATGATACATTTTTAATTAATGATGAAGAAGTAAGTGATCCAAAAATTATTGCTGACAATTTTAATGATTACTTTGTTAATGTTGGACCTAACTGAAGTAGGCTAATCCCTTCTACTAACAGATCCTTTGAGTCATACATGAATGTTTAAAACCCTAATTCAATATTTTTAGCACCAACACATAATGCGGAAGTAGCTAGCATAATTTCTGATTTACAAAATAAAGGCCCTGGATGGGATAATGTAAATTGCTATGATTGTTAAACAATCACCTAATGTAATTATTGAATCACTTACAAACATCATAAATTTGTCCTTTACTCAAGGAATATGTCCAAATGAATTAAAAAAAGCTAAAGTTTGTCCATTATTCAAAGCCTGAAATCTCAAGCTCATGAATAACTATAGACCCATAACAATGTTACCTGTATTTTCCAAGATATTTTAAAATATGATGTATAAAGGTTATTGAATTTGTTAGAGAAACAGAATGTATTATATAAATTTCAATTCGGATTTCACGCTGGATATGGAACAAATTTGGCTTTAGTAACTCTTATTGATAAAATAGTAAATGCTTTAGATAAAGGAAATATTATGCTTTGGGTGTATTTATATTTTAGTAAAGCATTCGACACTGTCGATCATGACATACTACTTAACCCTTAACCAGTGGCGCACCACATATGTCGAGTTGAATAAATATGGACTATGTGGCGGTGCACCACATATGTCGAGTGCCATTTTCAGCATGTAATGTTGCTCTGAGAGAGAGCTGAGCAGTGGGACGAGCATAGTAACCTTATGACCGCTCCCCACCACCGCGGTGGGTGTACTGAACTGTATTCTACCCTCCTCCTCCCCTCTCTCACTCGCTACACAGGGAATTATGTACGGAAATTGCCTTATTTTAGGTTTTTTGCACTCGTGTTGCACGATTGTTGCAAGAGAACCAGTGGTCGTACAAGGATGGTTCGGGTGTCGTTGGAAAGCTCTGTTTACGCCCTTTCAGGGATAGATACTTGTTTTATGCTCTGGGTCTTGTTTATGCATGAAAATAAGCACGGAAACAACCCTATTTAGGGTAAAACCCCCCCACTGGGCGGCACAGTGTAAAATACCCTACCACCCGCTCTTTGTGTGTTAAGAAGCTTGATATGTATGGAACTATAGGCATAGCAAGTTACTGGTTTAAGAGCGGCCTAGGCGGTATATAATATGTAGCCACCAGCGGGGTGTTTTTACCCAAAATAGGGCTGTTTACGTGAACATTTTCATGCCTAAATAAGACCCAGAGCGTAAAACAAGTATGTATCCCTGAAAGGGCATAAACAGAGCTTTCCAATGACACCACAATAATCCTTGTATGACCGCTAGTTTTCTTGCAACAACCGCGCAACACGAGTGCAAAAACCATGTAATTCGGTACATTCCCCATACATTTCACTATGTAGCGAGTGTGAGAGGGTGGAGGAGGGTGGGATTCATGTCAGTTGGTTCGCCGCGGTGGTCTGGAGCAGTCATACGCTCGCTACTCTCCTGCCACCACTTGTCTCTCTCTCTCAGCAACATTATGTGCTGAAATTGCGACACGACCTATGTCGCGCGCCGCCTCATAGTCCAAATTTATTTCACTCGACCTATGTCGCGCGCCGCCAATAAGGGGTTAAAAGTGAATTATCTAACCGGTCACAGTATGTTTGCTTTAATGATGTTAACTCTATTGAACATAAAATTGTTTGTGGTGTGCCTCAAGGTTCGATCTTAGGCCCTTTACTGTTTTTGATATATATCAATGACATTTTTAATGTATCTCCTGCTCTATTACCCATCCTGTTTGCTGATGACACCAATATCTTTCTTGAAGGTAACAACGTAAATAATTTAGTTCAACGTATGAATGCCGAATTAGCTAAAGTAATACAATGAATTAATGCAAATACACTGTCCTTAAACATTGATAAAACAAATTACATGATATTGCATTATAAAGGTAAATCTGTAGCTACTGATCTAAATATTAGCATTTGTAATAAAATAATTCAGAGGGTATATTCCTGTAAATGTTTTGGGTATAACAATGGATTGTACATTATCTTGGTCTGAACATATAAAAGTAGTTAAAAACAAAATATCTAAGGGTAATGGAATTTTATGTAAAGCAAGGAAGGTATCTAGTGCGTCTGCACTAGATACATTATATTATAGCTTTATCTATCCGTATCTGACCTACGGGATAGAGATATGGGGCTCAACTGGTGCCTGTTATATAAGTTCTGTATTTAAACTTAAAAAAAGAGCAATAAGAATTTTGTCTTCCTCACATTATTTAGCTCATACAGAACCACTATTCCAGGCTTTTAGGTTGTTAACCATATCTGGTAATTTAGCATTGGTAAAATGATGTATACATTCGTAAATAATCAGCTACCTCCAATATTTAAAATATTATGTTCATAAGAGCTTGTGAAGTTCACTATTATCCAACTAGAATAAATAATACATTTATTGTACCCACGCTTAGAATTTCTTTAGCACAAAAAACATTTAAATATAAAGGTGTTCTAATATGGAATTGTATAATGGACAACTTGAATCATGACTGTTCGTTTGGAGTGTATAAGCTCAGATTAACACCTTACGAGCGGCCTATGCGGTTTATTTATATGTACCGCACAGCGGGGTGTTTTTAGCCAAAATAGGGCTGTTTACGTGATCATTTTCATGCCTAAATAAGACCCAGAACGTAAAACAAGTACCTATCCCTGAAAGGGCATAAACAGAGCTTTCGAATGACACCATAACGATCCTTTTATGATGGCTAGTTTTCTTGCAATAACCGTGCAACGCGAGTGCAAAAAGCATGTAATTCGGTACTTTCCCCATATAATTCAGTATGTAGCGAGTGAGAGAGGGAGGAGGGAGCTGAGATTCGTGTCAGTAGGTTCGCCGCGGTGGTCTGGAGCAGTCATACGCTCGCTAGTCTCCTGCCACCACTTGTCTCTCTCTCTCAGCAACATTACGTGCTGAAATTGCCACTCGACCTATGTCGAGCGCCGCCACATAGTCCAGCTTTATTTAACTCGACTTATGTGGTGAGCCGCTAATTAAGGGTTAAAAGGTTTGTTAATTGATAATGCATTATACATCAATTATTTTTCTGACTTAGTAACAACTTTGTTATTTCTGGCAAATAATCGTAATATCAGTATACCTTTGGTTGGTTTTCTAACTTATCTTTGACTATTTTATCCACCAATCACTCGCACTGTGTGTCATACCACCAATGTTACTAAATATAAAATATTTAAGGACAAATGTTTTTTTATTTTTATTTTTTTAAAGAGACAATGAACGGAGAAAGGAAAAACATAGATAAAACAAAAAAGGTCCATGTGCCTAAAGGCATCCTCCATTCATAAATGTTTTGTAACAACTGGAATTAAACTGTTGTAGATTGTAAGTTTGTGGAAAACAACTCGAGGGATGTGAATTCCAAAGAGTAGTAGTTCTGGGGATAAATTAATTTTGATAAGCAGAAGTTCTGTATTGTGGAGGAGAAAGTGTAAATTCATGGGTGCTTCCAGCTGCCCTACTTCTACGGGGAAAGATGTGGAGAGGCGGCACAATTGAAGCAAATTCCTTGGAACAATTGCTGTGAAAATATCTGTAGAATAATGCAAGGGATGCAATGTTTCTTCGTATGGATAATGTAGGAAGGTCCTGTGTGATTGCAGGGTTATTTATTAATCTAATAGCTTTATTTTGAATTTTGTCCAACTGCCTCAATGCAACCAGTCCACTTCCACTCCACAGAGGTGAACAGTAATCCATCTGAGAACGCACATGACTTTTATATATTACGGCCAACTGCTCGTCAGTGAAGAATTCTCGAACTCTGTACAGGAGTCCCAGTTTTTTAGAGGCATTCTTAGCAATGCTTCTAACATAATGTGTCCAGCTCAGGTTAGTAGTTAATGTTACACCGAGAATGTCAATACTAGGGG
Source organism: Paralithodes platypus (assembly GCA_032716605.1). Lineage (NCBI taxonomy): Eukaryota > Metazoa > Arthropoda > Malacostraca > Decapoda > Lithodidae > Paralithodes > Paralithodes platypus. The sequence goes on from CM064490.1 coordinate 25,564,685, forward strand.
AAGTGGGAATATTTACATCATTAAAAAATACATGGGAGTCGGTGAGATTCTGTCGGTTAGAAAAGTGAATGTACTTGGTTTTCTGTGCATTAAAGGAAACTAGATTCTTTTGTCTCCATTCATTAATTCTAGAAAGGTCCTGGTTCAGAGAAATTGCAGTGTTTATTTTTGAATTTATAAGATCGGGTTGGGTGAAAGACTTGGTAAATGTGAAGGAACTGTGGACTGTTGAGTCCTCTGCGTAGGAATGTATTGGATTATGAGTGGTAGATATGACATCATTGATATGAATGAGGAACAGAGCTGGGGCCAACACTGATCCCTGGGGAACACCAGCATTTATTGAGTGAAATTGAGAATAAAGGCCATCTACCATTACACATATTTTTCTGTTATGAAGATAAGAAGAAATTAGTAGAACTAATGATTCAAGGCCGTAATGTGACATCTTCGACAATAAGGATTGATGCCAGACTCTATCAAATGCCTTTGATATATCCAGTGCTATTGTATGTGTTTCACAATGGTGGTCTGTAGCTTGGTTGATTTGATGCGTAAGAAGGCAAAGAATGTCTGCAGTTGATCGACATCGTCTAAAACCATATTGCCTATCACTGATTAATTATTTATTCTCAAGATGCTTAATTATGTGATTATTTAATATAATTTCAAAGACTTTACCAAGAGTGGAAGTTATAGCTGGTCTGTAGTTTGATGGATCTGAAGAGGCACCTTTTTTAGGAACTGGATGGATGTTTGCTTCTTTTCAGGATACTGGGAAGCATGAGGTATGAGTACACAGACGGAACATTTTTGCCAATACAGGAGCGAGCACCAAGGAGCAATTCTTAAGTACTATTGGAGGAATTTAATCTGGACCAGGAGCCTTATCTACCGAGAGATTCTGCAAAATAGTTTTGACATGTCTGGTGTGGATCTTAAGTGAGGGAATTTCAGGCGAATTAAAATTAAGTACAGGGACATCTTGATTTATTTCATCTAAGGTTGAGTTGGTGGAGAAAATATCTGCAAGAAGGTTAGCTTTACCTCGTGGGTCACTTACAAGATTGCCAGTCGGAGATTTTAATGGTGGAATGGATGAAACAGTAGTGAAGTTGGATTTGAATGAGTTAAGAGTTGACCAAAATATTTTGTTATCATTTGGATTATTTAGAAGTTTATTTGCCTGCTTGTGGAGAAAGTTTGATTTAGTTAGATTTAATACAATTTTGGCATGATTTCTGATGTTTCTAAAGTAGTTAAAGGCTTCATGTGTTTTTTATATTGTGTATGCATTGTAGGCTATTGCTTTTTTGTCAGTTACTCTAGCACAATTATGGTCAAACCATTTAGGTGAATTAGATATTTTACTGTACTTTTGATGAGGAATAAAAGATTCCATTCCAATTTTTATAAAATCTTGTATGTGGCTCAAGGTGGAGTGTGCATCATTAGAACAAAAAGAGGTCCAGGGAATATCAATAAAGAAATCTTGAAGACCCTCCCAGTCTGCCCTATCGTAATGCCATTTAGTCACCAAAACAGGTTCAGAGTGTGAAGGTGTGGTAGGTGATAGACAGGTGGCCTGTATCAGACAGTGATCAGAAGATCCAAGCGGGGACCTCACTGTAACATCATAATTTTCTGAATTGGTTGTTCAAAATAAGTCCAGTAGGTGGGAATTATGATCAGGATTATCTGGTACACGGGTGGGTTGGTTGACTAGTTGAGTGAGATTAAATGAGTCTGCAAATAGCTCCCATTCAAGACCAGAATCATCAGTCCTGGCTGAATGAGTGAGCCATTCAACCTTATGGACATTAAAATCACCCAACACAGTGATTTCAGAAGAAGCATTTAACTTGAGGACACTGAGTTGTGAGGACAGAGAATCGAAAAGATGTTGCTCTGGAGGAGTATTTGGGGAACGGTAGATGCAACATATGTATTTAAATTTACCAGCCGAAATTAATTTGTAAATAGAATCATCAAAATAGGACAATTGAAAATAGTAACCTCCTCCAGGGCAATTTCAGATTTTGCGAAGCAACATACACCTCCTTTAGGTCTGAAATTTTGGAGCAGTTGATAAACTGGAAAATTAAATCTAGATGTGTCAGATGTGGATGTTACTTGAGTCTTTGTCAACAAAAGGAGAGTAGGGGACTCTGCTTGAAGACATTGGTGTACAGAATTGATGTTAGAGTGAAGTCCCCTTATTTTGCTAAAGAAAAAGCTGATACCGTTAGGTATCAAGTCCTCTTTGTTGCGCATCAATGCTATATGTACTTATTCAATATATGTATTCTATGTATGTACAGTTATATGCAACAATACAATTATTATTATTTTTATTATTAATATTATTATTATTTTTGATATGGATAATGGTTGGTTGTTTATCCCGCACCTCAGCTGGAAATAGATATTTACTGACTTTGCTGGATGTTATCACAAGGTATCCTGAAGCAATTTCTGTCTCTAGTATGAAATCCAAAGTCATCAGTAGAAAGTTGCTTGAATTCCTCACCCGGTATGGACTCCCTAAAGAAATCCAGTCCGATCAAGGCACCAACTTCCCTTCTAACTAGATTAAGTCCCTGTTCAAAGATCTAGGAGTCATTCAAGTCCTCTCATCAGCCTACCATCCTCAGATTTAATGGGCACTTGCGCAATACCACCAGGTGCTTAAGTCTATGTTGTGTAAGTTTTGCTATGATCATGACAGAGACTAGGACCAAGCAATTCCCACGGTACTTTTTGCCATCTGAGAGGTGCAGAGCAACTTGGTGGGAGCGCAACGTCAGATGAAGGCACTGTATAACCGTAAGTCGAAGTTGCAGAAGTTTTCACCTGACAATGAAGTACTTTTATTTTTTGCCCTTCGCTGGTCAGCCGCTGAGTGTTAAATTTATAGAACCCTATCGTGTTGTTCGTAGGGTGAATGAGTTGAATAACCTTATGGCTAGCCCTCATTGGAAAAGGCACATCAGCTTTGTCATGTTAATTTAATGAAACCTTACTATCGTCCTCCTGCGCAAGCTCTGGGAGTGTAGAGTGTTCCCTCAGTGGTGGGGCGCGACTCTCCTGGCGCTGTGCAGCACACCCCCAAGCCCGCCAACTCTTGGGCTGAACAGATACATGCGCAGGAGCAGTGGATAGTGGCAGGAAGTGTTGGAGGTGCGGCCATTCAGTCTCAGAGGAAAGTTGCACCAGTTCTGGCTATTGTAGACACTGAAGTGGAGAAGGAAAGAGATACCATTCAGAGGAATTTTCCCAATGCGAGGTCGGCTGGGGCATGGTAAGGCAATAATTCAGAGGCTCTTATGGCTAAACTGGCGCACCTTCACCAAACCCGTTTCCAGGCTTTGTCCAATCAGTTGTGGCAGTTTCCATTAGTGTTTTGGGATGCGCCTGGGTTGACCTCCTGGGCTACCCATGACATTGATGTTGGGGATATTACACCGATTATGCTGGCCCTCTATTGTTTGAATCCCACACAAGCTTTGACCCTCGAAGCTGAACTCCTACCCACTTCCCCGAGTGGACGATTCTGTTGACCAGATTGGTGCCGCTCAGTTCATCACTAAGGTGGACATAGAGAAGGGATATTGGTAGGTCCCTTTGACACCCTGTGCACAGGAAATCACCAGTTTTGTTGTGGCTGGCGGGGTTTACTAATGCAAAGTCATGCCATACAGTCTGAAGAACGCCCCAGACACCTTTTAGCTGCTGATGGACCATGTGGTGAGCGGAGTCCCCAATTGTACCGTGTACATCGACAACACAGTTGTATACAATACAACTTGGGAGGCACACCTCGAAAATGTCACTTTCCTAGTTTGTAGTTTGACAAACACACGCAGAAATTAATCACACTTTAATAAATGAGTATATTTCATATATGGTCTTTATGGAATCTGTGAATCATTTCTGATTTGATGGGCTAAATAAAATATGATTTCACTAACACATGATGAGCAAAATGACACAAGCCAATTGAAATATGTTATAGAAAACACCAATCTTTTAATATCTCAGCCGAGCTCACTCTCAAGTTAAAGCGATCGATATGTATGTGAAAATATATGACACCGACTTAATTTTCTGAAACGATATAAGTTGTCAACATCTAGCGTTTAGCCTAGACAGAAGATAAGGTAAAAATCTGGTTTACTCTTTTGTCATAATCATTATTATTGTAATTAAAATAACCAGAGAAACACCTCGCCTACACCACCACCAAGCGATTTTCACGCACTTCCCAGCACACCTCCGAGACAAAATGATACAACCACCACCCAACCAATATGTGCCCGGGTAGGTTCTATTGATATTGCACGTCCTCCAACACCCAGGAAGAACCTGACAATCACCATCAACAATCCCAATGCACACTGGAGAAAGTAATATGCAAAGGAAAGTTAACCAACAAAAAGACTCCATAGACACCATACCTCCAAGCGCCATTCTTCATCTAAGCCATATGACGTGACCGTGAGGCCAGGAGGGACTACCCCAAATACCCCAAGAGTTAACCCCCCCCCCCCCCCCCGCACCTGTGCCCTTATTAACCAGAGACGAACCGGCAGGAACAACCCAACAAAAGGTATGACCACCACAGGCAAATTAAGATCATTACAGTTGGACAGCTCTTAGTTACCTATCACAGGAAGGTAAATAGCTGGAAAAATTTCACCCCTTTTAATATTAGAGTAAAACCATGATCACACTAGTGATAAAGGATTACTTTCAATCTTATTTAACATTGTGGCTCATCAAAGGAATTTGCTATTAGACCTTACTGGAGGCTACCTAATATCCGTTCCTCTGCCTCGATCCGGCATTGTTATTAATAAAGAATGCCAATTTGTCAAGCGCTCAATTAGTAACAAACCATCCCCGTCTTATTAATAGTTTACGCACTGGCTGGATTCTAATAAGACAAGGGCTCTGTGAGATACCGTCCTGCATAACGGCACTTAACAATTAGAGTCCTTCCGATCTGGAATCCCAGGCACTGGTTCTGGGGTACATATCGGTAAAGGCCAAAATGTCCTTATCAACACAGTCACTGAAAGACTCTTATAACGATCAGAGCAGTTAAGAGACGTTGCATCACAAACAACCCTCTTACATTAGTTCGATGACGTGTTGCAGATGCACTGGCATATTGCATTTAAGGCCTAACAGCCAAGGGTACTGGAAGATTGTGGAGCCACGTTTGTGCGTCTTATCTATGTTTATACGATTATCTACTATTTAAATACGATATCTATGTGTATTCTATATATGAATGTAAGTTTTGTTATAATTATCCTGTATTAACTTTTGTGCATGTGCTGTAACAATTCTGCTTCTCCAGTCATGTAGAACCTACCTAATTAATCCAATCAACCCCAGTAAAAACCTGGCATGACAGTAATGGTACAATAATATTATTTTCAATTCCATGGCATTAGAAACTTAACAGTGATTAACAAAACATCAAACAACAAATCATGTCAATTAATATGGGCGATAATTAGATATAGGAGATTATATAGTACATAGATGTGAAGGAAGAGGAAAGGGTTCGAAAGCGATAATATATGTAATTATCAGCACTTTTTCATGCTTTTTATTTTCTTCTATTATATTGTTTTCTATGTAGGCCTATTTGTAGTATATACATATGTATATTCTGGGCGAAAATAAATCTCTCTCTCTCTTTATATAATTATTAATACACATTTAACTATAGTTCCTGTGTTATATAATCATGGTTTTAGGGCCATTATTCTAATAACAAATTATCCATTTTTGTCCGTCAATGTCTGAACTTGCTTGAGTTTACGGTACTCAATACAGGGGCGCACTGTGCCCCGATACAGAGCACATACGCATAATCTCCCTTCAATTTCCTCCAAGAACTGCAACAATCAATAACCACCAACCAGAACAAACTATCACAACCAACATAACCACCACCAATCTACCACAATTACCATCAAGTTACCACCACCACTACTCAGCCACCACAACCACCAAACTACCACAAACACCACAACCACGACCACCACCAAAGTACCACAATCACCATCAAGTTACCACCACCACTACCCAGCCACAACAACCACCAAACTACCAAATACCACAGCCACAACCACCACCACAACCACACAATCTCACCATCAACTAGTGCTACAGTAAGTATATTAATACTATAATTGGACTGTTTATGTTTGGTTTAAGTGTACCCTGGTGGACTGGTATACCGTGGTTACTGTTATCCAGGTTACTACAGTTTATTACCTGGATGGAATATCATAAATGTATAAGTGAGTTCTCTATCCTGGTATACAATGGTTACTGTTATACAGGTTACTACAGTATATTACCTGGATGGAACATCACAAGTGTCCACTAACTCCAGGTGTATACAACAGATGGACACCAAGAATCAGTAGACCATGTCCACATATATAAGGTAATAACCCGAGTATAAACACACATACAGACTTCCCTGGTGCTATGATGTGTGCAGACCGTAAGGAAGGCAATATGGGATAATGACGTGGACAGATTGTCATAGGTAACAATGTATTATATAATGCCATGCACACAACGCTATATACAGGGTGTCCCACGAGTTTTGTAAACTACTTCCAGAGATGAAAGATTAAGTAATTTTAAGTAAAAACTGTTATATACACATAGGCTTTTTGGGGCACTGTATTGTAGCTGTGGACCCTTAAAGTCGGCATTTTGGTGTTTTTTGTAATTTCTAACCCCGTTTTTCTTCAATAAGATGTGGATAGGAAAAAAACTATAAAGTGTATTATGAAGCTTGATATCAATACTTTAACTTAAGCCTTCGAGTGAGGCTGGTACCTTACAGATCAACCCAAGCCTTCGATTGCATATGTTGCCAATTGACTGATTACATACTACAAGTACATCCACAGCCAACGGTACACTAACAGATGACATGCACATCACGCAATACATTTCCAGTTAAGGAGGTGCGATAATAATGAGCTGAAGTTCGCATTGCATGGAATCCCTTTGACAAACAAGTTTGGCTTCCTGGACTCTTTCACTTGTTTATTATTTCGTCTGCAAAAATGGATCTGGAGTGGACTTTCTGCCCTCTCCTTCAGCCACTTAATATTTATCGCCAAGTTATGATTAAAGGCAGGAGAAGGGAACTGAGAGAGAGGAAGGAAAGCTAATTAAAACAAAAGAAGAAGGGAGAGGTTAGGCGAGAGAGATGAAGGTGGGTGCTGGCCACACACATGATTATTAGGTAGATAATGCTCCTTTCCCACTGATGCGATTTCATACGATTTTCGTCGCCGAGGACATAGTTTTGTCAATTCGCAACGAATTTGTGCGACGTCAACGATTTTGACTGTTAAAAAACGTTGACAAGTTTACACTCGGCGACGATGTCGCCGACGCATATGACGTAATTGGCGACAATATGCGACGTCATCGGCAAATTGAGCGATGGTTCGCCGATGACCTTGGCGAGAACTGTCACATTTGAATAAAATATTGCGAAATAATGAGAAGGATGAACAAATCCTCGGCGTATGTTCTGCGACGTCTTCGGCGAATTAAGCGATACCAACCCATCTCGTCGAAAATGTACAAATTTATCTTGAAAGTGGGTCTAGAGTTTTATGTTTTAAGTTTGATGGAGGTCTAGTGAGGAAACTAAGAAATAAAGGAATGAATGACCAAACAAACGGTCCGTTTCCCCTGGGCGTAATGTTTGCTTATTTATATATTTGTTTATGATTTATTTAGTTTCATCCCTAGACTTCCATCAAGCATTAAAAGCACCCCCCAACACCCTCCTTCAAAATCAATTTGTAAATTTTTTGATAGAAAAATATCCTGGCCGAAGGCCGGTTCCTCAAAAAGTACAGGCTCGCTATTGCTAGCCCGGAAAACCTCGACGCCTAAATGACACGAAAAGTCGTAATATTGACAACGAAATGGGGTGAAATGTCTTAAAATCGCCAAACTAATGGAGCGAACGTCATAAAATATAAAACTAATGGGGTTAACCTAGAGGAAGAAAGGGGACCAGAAAAACGACCCATCTCCCCTTAACTCGGAGATTGGCAATGTCCTTGCCGTATGTTTACGTTACGGCTTAATTGAGCCCACCTCGCTTTTTTTGTTTTCTCTTTCTCTCCCTCTCTCCTGGCTTTTTTCGTTTTCTCTTTCTCTCCCTCTCTCTTTGCCTTGTAGCCTATCCGTTCGGTCCCATTCAGCCTACTGTTTTAAGACGTTTTTCCCCATCCAGGTTTCAATATTTTCCTGGTGAGCGGTAGCGAGCCAACATATATATATATTTGTTTTGAGAGCAAGCTAAATTTGTAAACAAAATTATAGAAAAATGTCTCCGGCAAGGCCGGATCTCTCCATACAATGCTGGCTCGCAATCGCTCGCCAGGAAGATATCGATACTTGGATGGGGATAAACGTCTTAAAACATTTGGATGAATGGGGCAAATGGATACAAGCCAGAGAAAGACAGAGAAGGAGAGAAAGATAAAAAAATAGGTGAACCCCCTTATGAGAGGTGCATAGAAAAAAGGGTTGACAGGTTCACTATAGGCCTAATCCTGTTTTTTTTTACCCATTTCGCCGAAGATGCTCTTTGGCCTCGGCGAGGTGTTTTCCGAGCATTCATCTACGTTTCACAGCCCTTTGCATGCCTCTGCGAAGTATACCCGTGGCGGGTATACTCTCGGCGACTCTTTTTTTTTGTGCGACACCTTCATCGATGTCTCGCCGAGGATCGCCGAGGATCTCCAAGGGCCTCGCCGATCCCTCGGCAATGTTCGACGATGCTTGTGAGGGTTCGGACTCCTCGTAAGTCCTCGTCCCAAATTTTGAACAATCCGAACATTTGCGATGACCCGCGAGGGCCCTTGCGAGGCCTTGCGAGTCAAACTATTATCATGCGAGGGTTCAAGATTTTGTTGCGACATGTCACGAATGTGCCCATTTCTTGGTGTCTGCGATGAAAATCGTATGAAATCGCATCAGTGGGAAAGGGGAATAAATGTCAAAGTATGAAACTTTAATAGATATTCATATTGTCTCTTAACCCCCCCCCCCCACGGGCCCTATCCTAAGGACGTTGTCGAGACAAGGGCGATATGGCCAAAATACGTCTACGCCTAGGCTACCGTATCTTTGTTATTTTAACCGCTAGAAAATTCCCACGCATTTCTAAACGTACTGTGGTTTCCAATCTGTAGACTGGCATTAAGTAGAGCTCTCTAAGTCAACTGGTTCAGTTGTGATGACGATTTCCGTGGAGCGAATTTTTCCGCTATTTTAGCCATATGAGACAATTTTCACTACTGAAACAACAACACACAGCCACACAAAAACAAAAGATGCCTCTCCTTCTTGTGTTTGGAGGTGCGCGGCATCGGTCCACCCGGCTGTGTTTATATGCGTCGGACGGATGGCTTTCAAAACAAGCTGAATAAGCGTTCAAGCTTATGGACTATATAAGGACACCCAGGGTCCTGCCCATCTGCCGCGGGGTCCTTATATAAGGTTGCCCAGGCTGGAAGGGTTAATGTTGATATTAACACAATATTACAATACTGTGTTGTGCCTCACTCTACCGCAACCAGTGAGAGAGACTGTACACCCTTCAGTAAACAGTTAAGGTGGTGGGACTGGCTGTAGTACCAGTGAGAGGGACTACACACCCTTCAGTAAACAGTTAATGTGGTTGGAATGACTGTAGTACCAGTGAGAGGGACTACACACCCTTCAGTAAACAGTTAATGTGGTGGGACTGACTGTAGTACCAGTGAGAGGGACTTCACACCCTTCAGTAAACAGTTAATGTGGTGGGACTGACTGTAGTACCAGTGAGAAGGACTACACACCCTACAGTAAACAGTTAATGCGGTGGGACTGACTGTAGTACCATTGAGAGGGACTACACACCCTTCAGTAAACAGTTAATGTGGTGGGACTGACTGTAGTACCTGTGAGAGGGACTACAAACCCTACAGTAAACAGTTAATGTGGTGGGACTGACTGTAGTACCAGTGAGAGGGACTACACACCCTTCAGTAAACAGTTAATGTGGTGGGACTGACTGTAGTACCATTGAGAGGGACTACACACCCTTCAGTAAACAGTTAATGTGGTGGGACTGACTATAGTACCAGTGAGAGAGACTACAAATCCTTAAGTAAATAGTTAATGTGGTGGGACTGACTGTAGTACCGGTGAGAGAGACTACAAACCCTTCAGTAAACAGTTAATGTGGTGGGACTGACTGTACCACAAGTGCCAGTCCGACTAATAGTGAGTGTATTATTGGCTGTAAATTGTGAAATAAAACAACAGTAACTAGAGAAACAAATGTGTTGACAAATATGTTACTGAAAACATAATAATACATCATAAAACAAGAAGCAACCTTGGATTGAAAATTAAAATTTGAATATTAGTCAAAGGCGAAGAGAGAGAGAGAGAGAGAGAGAGAGAGAGAGAGAGAGAGCAATGGAATCGTGTTACGTCCTATCTGTAAATATAAATATATTCCAAAGACCGCATGATTACTCCCCTGGCAAAAGGATGAGCGAGAGAACAATTTGAGTCAGGGTGAAAACGAGAGTTACAGTTACAAAGAGTTACAAGGGATAGTTAGTATCTCGGATACCTTGCGGTCCATTCCGAGGAGATACTCGAAATGAAAGAAGAGAGACACTGTTTAGTGCACTACATTCTTTACAAAGTGTGCAGAATAATATCTACTCTCTTCTTGAACTGCTCTACTGAAGAACTATTTACATCTTCGGAGGGAAGTTTGTTTCAGGTACAACAGATCTTATAATTATGTGAAAAGGTTTCCACAAATACTAGTGCTCAAACTTTTAAATTCTAATTTCCAGCCCTGGTTGTGTGTTGTATTCATATTGAGGCTAAACATTTTGCTATAATTCACATTGTTTAACCCATTAAATATTTTAGAAACTTCAATGAGCTGACCTCGTAGTCTGCGTGTCTTCAACGGGAATACATCAAGAGCTCTCAACAGATTCTCATAGCTCAATCTTCTAAGCGATGGAAAATGCTTTGTAGCCCTAACTTGTACTCTTTCCAGTCGCTCTATATCTTTCCTGAGTGCGGGAGACCAGAATTGAACAGAATACTCCAGGATAGGCAGTATCAGAGCATTGTAAAGTGTGAGGACAATTTCCTTATTTCTATACTTAAATTGCATCTTAACCCGGCAGCTGAGGGGAGATTCTTAAGAGGTTTTATTGGGTGACTGCGGGCAGACTCTGAAGATCCTAGGCTTAATTTTTTTTTTTTTTATAAAGGCCTCAGTAGCACTTGAAACTTTTTTTTGTTGCCCCTCAGCCATGCCACATATCACTCATCCACATCCTATCCTTCCCTCCCTTTCACCCCCCCCTTCAATTATCACCTATTTTTCTCTTATTACTGTAATTATCAGTTTATTTATGGCGCCAAAACTCGCCACCCAGTTACAAGGTGGTGAGGGAGGGTGGAGGTGTAAGAGGGATGAGAGACTCGTAGCCCACACTACCTCCAGCCTCTCACCAGAGCTGGTGGAGGGAGGATGTGGTCTCTCTCCTCCAACTTCATGACTGAGCCGCTCTACTTTATTTCACGTTTCTCACCATCCAAACACTTTTCCTGCTTGTTTTATTGTTGTAACATGTTACTATCTTCATATTAAACATAAAATAGGCGCATATGGATAAGTATTAATTATATTTATGGTAAAATAACTATTTTAGTGAGGAATTAGTGTAAATACCTACGCACAGCGGTATGGTGATATACTACAGGGGCTGCACAGCGGAGAGGTTAATATAGCCCAATAATTTCTGAGCTTTCTTTACTTCAATGCACTGCTTGGAAAACTTTAGGTCACTGATAATCGGAACACCCAAATCCTTTTCCAAGTCAGTCACTTCCAGAGGCATTCCCAATAGTGAATAGCCTGAATTACGGGGGGCTTGACCGATATGCATCACCTTGCACTTTTCCCAGTTTAGAGGCATCTGAAATGTCTCTGACCATTTATCCAGTCTGTTGAGGTCCATCATGAGCTGTTCAATGCCTTTGGGGTCTTTCACATTCATTCCAAGCTTCATGTCATCTGCAAACTTGGAGATCACACACAACAGACCAATATCGACGTATTTGAATTATACGATAAACAGTAGTGGGCCAAGGACAGATCCCTGTGGAACTCAAGAAGTGACTGAAGTCCACTCGGAAGAAACACCATTGATTACCACTCGTTGTTGTCTACCTGTTAGCCAACGTTTTATCCAATTTGTGACCTCTGTATTGATACCTAGTGCACTCACTTTTGACATTAGCCTGCAATGAGGCACTTTGTAGAAACACTTTTTGTAAATCTAAGTAAAGGATGTCTATGGCTCTACTTTTTGTCATACTCACTCAGCATTTCATGGAAAAAATACAGCAAATATGTAAGACATGATCGGTGTTGCCTGAATCCATGTTGGGAGACTGTAATTCAATTTTGTGTTTCTAGGTAGTCAACTATATTGTCTACAAGTATCCCTTCTAAGAGTTTTACTATGATAGAAGTCAAGCTAATTGGCCGCTAATTCTTGGGACACTCGTGATTCCCTTTCTTAAAGATTGGGGTCCTATAGGCAAAAGTGTTTGGATGGTCAAAATCGCGAAATGAAAACGAGAGTTTCATTCATCAAGTGTGAACCAGCCTGCTCCACATCTTTCCCTCTCGAGGCTTGGAGAGACACTGAGGCTTCTCTCTGTATCTCTCTCTCTTTCCCACACATAGATACAAAGATGACCACGCCCTGCTAGCAACTCGCTAATGTTAGCACAAAAATATTCCTAAGAATAATGAAATAACAGGGAAAATAGGTGATAATTGAAGGGGAGGGAGGAGGGGATGTGGAGGAGTGATATGTGGCATGCCCGTGGGGCAAAAAAAACAAAAAACAAAAATGTAAGTGCTTCTGGGGTGTTTTAAAATTATTCTTTTTAGGCCTAGGATCATAAGAGTCTCCCCGCAGTCGCCCAGTAAAACTCATAAGAGTCTCCCCGCAGTTCCTGGGTTAAAGGTAACATCCATACTCATATCTCTCGCCATTCCATCCAACCACTCAGACAACACACAGCTGCAGGCATGACCTCCCGAAATCCATCGTTCTGAATCCTCCCTTCCTCGCGAGGACAGAGTCCAGCTGGCCAGGCTGAGATTTGGGCAACATCTAGCTCTTCTGATCTATCAGAAGAGACTGGATATCTCCGTCGTCGACACCTGCCCAGGATTCAACACAGCACCCCATACTATTAAACACATCATAGACGACTGCATTCCACACAATCATTTACACCAACAACATAATCTACACTACTTGAAAGCCCTATGGGAAAGCCTGGTCGTGGCCATGGCCTTCCTTAGGGACTCGGGGCTGTTTGGCCAGGCAGCTTCGGGAATGACAACAACAACAACAACTTCCCTAACTACTTTATCAGCCTGGGGGGTCCAATATCTTTCATTTAACTGCCTCAAAGCTCTAAGACTGGCCTAAATAAGCCTAAATTCCTCATGGGGAGCAATGGGGGAACGAGGCTCCATCCCCCAACATCGACGTGACACCGCAGCTGCGATACGACGAGATACTGGGACAATTGGAGTCTCCTCATGCATCTCCGCAATTTCTCTCCTAGATGGCGGGCAGTCATCACCAGATTCTTCATCTGATGACTCAGTGTCACTGTCCTCACACAGTATGGTGTGAGGTGTGGCGCCTAGAGCTAGGGTGGTCGGACATGTTGGTACACTCGCAAGGGTAAATGTGAACTGATGTGAGTTTGCGTCCCTCACCCGCGCCTCCCCCGGACAAGCCCACAGCCGCGCGGCTGGAGTTCCCATACAAATATGAACCCTCTATGCGCCCTATAACAGGGCTAAATAAGAGCGATAAGAGTGATAATAGCAGTTGAGACATGTTCGACGCTGGGGCTGAGCGTTGTATACATAGTTGTCGAGACGTATTCGATGCTGGGGCTGAGCGGTTTAAGCAAACCAAATACGTGTTAATGAAAATTAATGATCCCTTGAGTCAATCGAATGGAGACAATACATGAAGAAAATTACTGATGGAAGTCGAGGAGACAGTGGAAAATCGAACAATTACACTTTCAAGATTATGGTGAAGTCAAGGTAGCATGACTTAGTGTAGTAGTGGATAGTCGTTGATGGAATATATATTCAATAAGACACTATACGGAACAAGGATCCAGAGAGAAGGGGAGATCCTATATTTAATTACATTAGACTATTGAAAGGGGAGTAGGGCAAGGGAACGGTATGTAGATTATATGAAGGAGGAATAGAGAAGGGTGAATATAGAAATGTGAAGAAGGGAAAGATGGTGGATAAACTATTTTTTATTAATTTCACCACAACACCAAACACCTCCAATGAAATGAATGAAAGCATATATGTGATCCACCAGGATTCGAACCCGGGTTATCACACAGATTTTTGGAGACCTTAACCATTACACCACCAAGACGGTGGATAAAGTAAAACAAAAATACATTGAGCTACTGTGAAAGTAATAGCTATTACAGTATATATATATGTAGTATTATTTGGCATAACACAAACAATAAATTATTATTGTACTATAGCTTTAGTTAATGTAAGTGGTGTTCAAGTCAATGATGAAGCTCAAATGAATAAGAACATAAACAACTTTTTTGCATCCGTCTTCACGAAAGAGGATCTGAACGCAATTCCTCCTGACCTTCCACTTTAATTAGATAATAAGGACATTCAAAGAAACATCAACATTATAGAGGAAGATGTAACAAAAAGACCAGCAGAAACAAACTTAACCCGGGAAGCGCAAGAACACTCTTAAGAGGGTTTGGTGGGCAAAGGCGACGAACCTCTCCAAATCCAAGGCCTAAAAAAAGCCTTTTAAAAGGCCCAAGTAGCACTTAAAACAAAGAAATATGTGATTAAGTGAGATTATTCCCCTCCATATCCTCTATCACTCCTCCACATGTGGCAAAACCTCCTCCTCCTCCCCCCCCCCTTCAATTATCACTTATTTTTCCTCTTAATCCCTTGTTTATCGGATTGTTTTATGCGGCAATACCTCCCACCCGGTTTCAAGGTCATCAGGGACACATAGAGAGAGCGGGGGAAGTTAGAGACAGCACTAGCGAGACATCAGTCTAACCTCAGCCCTCGAGAGAGGAGGGTGTAGGGTTCATGCGGCTCTCACCTCATGACTTGACGGTCGGCAATAATTCGCTTTTTTCATCACACGAATACTATGCGCACTTGTTTTATTGCTGTTACATGTTAATATCTTCATATGCAACGTAAATTAGGCGCATATGAATATCTAATATCGATATTTTTCGTAAAATTAAGATGTTAGGCGGGAATGAAGCCTAATATTGTCGCCTGGCAGTAGGGTGCTCACTACAAATAGCTTGCGGTTTAAAGGTTAAAGATAATAAAACTCCTGGTCCAGATAAAATCTCTCCACGGGTTCTAAAGCCAAAATATCTAAACCATTAACTCTTCTTTAAAACAAAACAATAAGGAGTTGCCTCATGCAAATTAATTGTATGTTTTACCAAGCTAGTACAACCATGCTTATCAGTAATTACATAAAAATATTCCTTATACAGGCTAGATAACTGAGCTCTTTGCTCTTTTAACCCTTGTTTGGCGGGACCGGACTTAAGTCCGTCTCTAAAAATCTGGACTATGTGGCGGGGCCTGACTTAAGTCTGTGTGCAATTTTGGCGCAATATTGGCTCTGAGAGAGAGACGAGCGACGGGAGGAGCGTAGGTTACCTCATGACCGCTCACCACGGCCGCCGTGGGCCTACTGACATGTATTCCACACTACTCCACCCTCCCTCCCTCGCTACACACGTAATTATGTAACAAAATGACCGTAATTATGTAACAAAATGACCGTATTTTAGCGATTTTGCCCTTCGGTTGCACGATCGTTGCAAGACAACCAGTGACCGTAGAAGGATGGTTCTGATGTCATTGGAAAGCTCAATTTACACCCTTACAGGGATACATAATTGTATTACACTCTGGCTCTTGTTTATGCATGAAAAAGAGCACGGAAACAAGGCCATTTATGGTAAAAAAAATAAAACGCTGGGCGGCACGGTGAAATATACTCCACCACCCGCTCTTATTGTGTTAACAAACCAGGATTGATGATCACGTCTTCGTCGGATTCACAGCCACGCACTTCTGGGACCTATAGTTATGCATCTTCTTATGACACTGTACTAGGGATCATAGACACGTCAAAGCTGAAATAAGATATGTGGACTTTTTGATGGGAAGGGGTGATAAAGAAGCCACGGATGAAAGCATAAAAACACATATCCCTAATACTTTTGACGTCCAGGATATATCTTATCACACTGTTAGAAATAGTGTCAACCAAGTTCAATGCCTTTAAGATTAATACTAGGGTATCTGACAAAAGCTGATATGTGGCCTGAAGAAACAGTATTGGACAATTATTACCAGCGAGCATAGCTATCTAGTAATAATTCAGACGAAATAATATATATTTTCATAATGCATTTTTGTTTGTATTGTCCTTCCTTTGTATTCGGGTTTAACATATATATACGTGTTTATAGTTTTAAGGTGGGTAGTATTACTTATGCTTATAAATATTATCTTATATACGAAATTATTTGTAGTCCATATAGGTTTGAATTATACCTTGCCATATTCATTTTACCATTAAGTCCTGTGATCGAAAGGTGTGTACAGTACAACTAATTGTTGTAATTATACTGTATGTATGTCATTGGGGAGCTGACAGCTGACAAGAGTTATATTATATTCTTACAAGGAACAATGCTAGTTAAAGATATATTATGGAAGTTGGACTATATTGATGAAGATTGTGAAACTGTGGATGTAGCATCTACACTCACGATAAGAGCCATGGCTGCTATGGCGGGTCGTTCTGAAGGGAGGATGGCTATTGTATTTAGGATGGAGTCTTACCTTCAAATACCTAATCTTGGTTTAGAATCAAATGTTATGGTTTCTAATATAAGAATCAATTATATGGATATTATATTGGCAAACGTCTATCACAGTAGTGGGAAACTGTTACTTTACATAAACATATATACAGTTTTTCTGAACTGGGTTCAATAAATAATTAACGACAATAATTATGAAGCAATATATTTTAATGATTATTTTAATGGTGACCTTCACTCGGGGCAGGCGTGGCGCAGCCTGGACTCTTTTATGATTGAGTATAATCTGACATGTTTTTATGTTGATCTGCTGGATAGTGGCACGTATACCTTTTTAGGATATGACAATTCAGCATGTAGATGGTAGTTGGAAAACATGATCGTATAATTATAAACAATATCAAGGTATTAAGAGAAAAGGTTAGCTTATATAACTTATCTTTATGCTTCAATATGGTATTTAATAATATATATAACATTACTTGAAAGTCAATAAGAAAAATGTATAGTGGTGAACACGATACCTGTTGTAATGAGGGCAATAACAGCAATGCTGATAGCCATAAATATATAAATTGGAACCAAATAACTAATACTAATATTAATAATATCCTAAGTAGTCATTATAGGTATTCTATTTACAAGACCTCTGGCTGCATTTTGCCTGTTCTACATTGTAGTGCAATTTAACAACTCACATATTCTTAATAGCACATAATAATATGAATCGCGGAAGATTTACAAGAGCTATATTCAAGGACAAAGTCACACTTCGAACAAATGTGTTAAACATGCATACATTAAATTAGGTTGGATGCCATTGGCTAGCTGGTCGTTAACTGATGTGTTGCGAGGTACAATTAAACCTGTCAGTAACTGTCTGGTCAGAATAATATAGTAGGAATTAATGGTGGTGGTATTGGCGGGTGGGTCACTCAAATACATTAATTCCTAATGACCATTGACCAATATTAAGAGAACCTCGACATCTCTGTTTCATTACTGACACATATCAAGACACATTTGCTAATATGTTTGTTATATAATGCTTGTTAATATGTATGGGAATATACAATTAACAGCCAATCCTAAATTATGCAATGTAAAGTATAGTTACAACATGGCGAGGGCGGGTGCCCAACCCCGAAAAGGGTTGAAATAGGGGAGCTATCCCCCCGCCATAGGCGGCTTTCTAGGGCCTTTCCTAGCTGATGCGGAGAGGATTGGGTTCTAGTCATGTGATGATGGGATGGTCTATCAGAGTGAGAACTGAGCAATCTCTGCCATACCCATAGCTTGCTCTGACTGTTCCTTTTACTTATATATTTTCTAGATCTCAAGTGACGGCGTCTCTAACGTGGATTGACCTCCCAATCTACCAAGATTGGAAGCCAAAGCGTCACATTTTTCCCTTGCCCCTCAACTTTCTCTTCATAATTGCTGAGGGACACAGGGCCCTGGGTGGGGCTATGGTTTCCCGGGCATTTCCGCACCCTCCTCAGCTCCCCGCCATGGAGTGGCTTCGGTCACCCAGGCTTTATTGTGGTCGGCGGGGAGGGTTCTGTGGGGGCGCTCGGTTATGGCCTTGACCTTGCTCGGGGCTTTTCGGCCAGGCAGCTTGGGGAACAGCAACAACAACAACAACATGGCGACTTCTGTAAGAGGATTGTCGTTACCATATGGACACAGTGTTAATGTGACCGTGTATGGATTTTGCCATAAATGCCATAAGTGCCTTTTTTGGTGATGTCATCACTATAATGCCTTTTTTGCCGACTTAGTGCCTATTATGCCTATTTTGTGTTTTCCATAGCCCTTTTGTGTCTTTTTGGGTGATTTCATCACTTTAATGTCTTTATTACTTTGTTTTTGTGTTTTTCAAAGTGTAAAATATTGGTGCTTGTTACTGTCGCCAGATGGTAACCTAGCCCAAGTTGGTCTCTCTCCGACAAACGGCACAATTTAGCGCCTGACAATTTGAAGGAAATGCTTGTAATTATGTGCAATCATGAAAAAAAGTAAAAAGTGTATCAATGACAATGTTACTTAGGTAACTTTTACCCTATTAATGCTTGATTTTATTTTAAGAACATAAAATAAATGCCTTTTTTATGCCTTTTTCATCAATAAATTACTTTTTGTTTGTCATTTTTGTAATATATAAATGCCATTTTGCCTGCCTATTTCAGTGTTTTTTAGTGCCTGAACTTCCGGTCTTTACTGATAATGAACTGAGTGAAGGGTGAGGGAGTGGAGGCTGGTGTGTGTGTAACGGTACTAGTAGGGGGGATATTAATATATGAAGACTTGTAATGACACTAAATATTCTGTCCATATGTTGTTGTTTTTTTCTATTACAACGATCTTCAGCTATTATAATTGAGTCTGATAAAAGAGGGGAGAAATTCAGTATTTGTTGAGGGGAAGACAGACTGGGAAAGTCGGTTCAATATTGAGTTTTGAAGTTGGATAGTTTAGGGGTGTAGTGAAAGGCGAGTGCCACCTACTCTCCGAAAGGGAGGAGGTATACCCTGAGACAGTTCGTAAGAACACTGCTTACTATATTAGCAGAAGGAAAGAGAGAGAGAGATACAACGATGCGGCGTCAATGGGTCAATGTGTAGAATTAGTAAGAGAAGGCGAGTTGATTCAGGCAAAATGCTTTTGACTATCCTTAGTTTAAGACATGCGGTATGGGAGAAACCTCCCCATAGACGCGGACAGTACTAGATATATCAGCGCACAGCAACCTATATACAATTTTAGTAAGAGTGGTAATATGGTGTTTCCGAGAATGGTCATGATTTTCGAAAAGGAGACACTGAGAACATTGTGAGAAGATGAAGGGCTAATTTGTATGTTGTTGAAGAGTAAGAAACAGTCCTGTGGAAAATTGTAATGTGGAGATTGATAGATACATTTAGTTTTGGAATATTTGAAAGCAATAAGGTTATCTCTGCCTAAATTAATATTATTTGATAGATCAGAAGAGGGATGTCTTATGATTTGATCATGAGAGTTTTGCAATGAATGCATGGAGGGTCATTGTGGAAAGTTAGTTGAATAATTTAAGAAGAGTTATCTTAATAGGAGTACGTATACAGTATGTGGAACATTCAGTCTTAAATATTTATGTATGTATGTATGTACACATGTGGTTATTTTTACATGGTAAAACCTGTTTTCAATATAATAACCAATGTTTTCTGAACCGGTATATTTGTTTATGAAAATGGTTATCAGTTCTATGTATCTATCTATTGCCCGACGCCGTGATCCCCGAAGGTGTGGCAGCGAATGAACCGCCCCCATGCACCTCTGTCCCCAGTTAGGCGACGCCCCTCCCCCCAACCAGCACCGCCTTCGTTCATGTACTTCCTCACTCCATCCTTCCACCTCTCTTTCGGTCTACCTCTCCCTCTCTGTCCCTCCACCTCACTCTCATACACCCTCTTAGTCATTCTCTCGCTTTCCATACGTTCCATATGGCCGAACCATCTCAAGTTGTTCCTTTTCACACTTTCCAGCACATCTACCTCCACACCACACCTCCTTCTTACTTCCTCATTAGTCTGTCTATCCCTCCATGTGACTCCGCACGCACTTCTTAAGTAATTAATTTCCACTGCTCTCACTCTTGGTCTGAGTCTCTCAACCAACGTCCATGCTTCGCTTCCGTAAGTCAGTGTCGGGATTACCACACTGTCATGCAAGGACTTCTTTACTTCCATACTGACCACCCTATTTCTTGTTACTGCTTTCAGCGTTCCTACAACCCTCTTCCCCTGTTGTACCCTCTCCCGCACTTCTTCATCCATAGTCCCATCTTTACTCAACACACTGCCCAGACACTTAAAAGAGTTGACGATCTCCATAGCCTGACTGTTCAGCTTCACCTCACACTCTGTGACTTCACCCCTTTCGAAGACCATAACCTTGCTCTTCCCCGCATTTACCTTCAAATTCCGTTATTAGCACACTGTTCCAAACTCATTTACCAGACCCTGCAACTCCCATTCATTATCACTCATCAGAACTGTATCATCCGCAAACAGCAGTATAGGTAGCTCCCACTCAATTCCCTCCCTTTTCAGCGATACACCAATATCCTCTGCTCTTGATAGTATTTCTTTCATGACTCCATCCATATATACAGTAAACAACCACGGGGATATCACACACCCCTGTTTCACACCAACATTCAGGTCAAAGAACTCGCTCTGCTCACTCTCCACACGTACTGCCGCCTTTGCACCCTCATACATGCTCTTCACTGCTTTCAGCAACTTGCCATCTACTCCGCATATTCTAAGTACTTTCCACAAACCTTCTCTATCCACTCTGTCATAGGCCTTCTCCAAGTCCATAAAGGCAACATACACCTTTTGTTTCTTCTCCAGATATTTCTCCACAACACAATTCAGGGTAAAAATCTGATCTACACCAGTGATCTGGTTATCAGTTAAATGTGTTAAATTTGTGTAGCCAATTATTTTGGTAAAATGTGTTAAGACACATATTGGGTTGGTAAAATATGTTTGAACATTTTGGATTAGCTATAAATGTTGGTGCAATTATGTAGATGTACATTTTCTAGGTTTATAAATAATATATTTATTTGTAGATTTATTTATATTTTTATTTTATTTTATTTGTTATTATACCTTATGTTTTTATATATATATGTATTTTTGTTTACGGATTCATTATCTGACAAGAGACCCAACTCGTCTGTGTGGATTCACTTTACCTCAATCTTCACCTATCTTAATAAAATCTCTCGTGAGAGCCACACAACATTTTCACTCAAGGAAGATTATGTTGGGGATACACAAGTGAAATACATGTATATATTTGTCACTTTAATCATGTGGTTGTTTTAATGTGGAATAGCAAAGCGTTTATCCAAAAAAAGTATGAACAACATTTTAATTCAAGAATTACATTTGATTACATATGTTTAACCTGGTAGATTCGAGGGTCCTCATAAGAAGTTTGATGGGCAAAGGCGAAGGTCCGCATAAGAGCCAATGTCTAAGAAGAGCCTTTTAAAACACCCCACTGGCACTCAGAACAAAGCAATATGTGGTTAGGTGAGATAATTCCCCTCCATTACTTGCTACCACTCCTACGTATGTGACCCCCCCCCATTTCCCCCCTTCTCAATTATCAGCTATTTTTCCTCTTATTCCACCTTTTGTCAGGTAACTTTCGGCGAAAATTTCCCTCACACGGTCTCTTTGACACGGGCGAGGCAGCTAGAGATCCTTGCAACAGAGAGACTTCTTTTGCAAGGCATCAGTGTCGCTTTGCAGCTCAGAGGGAGATTATACACCGTCCCGGCTCTCACCTCATGATACGACCGGGCGGCAATAATATACATTCTTCACCACCCAAATACTATTCCCATTTATTATATTGCTCTTAAATAAACGTAAAATAGGCGCATATGGATAAGTTTACTTATATTTATGGTAAATATGGTACTATAGCACCGCACCTCACGGGTTAATACTGATGGTAGGTAATTAACCCCTACTGTACTGGCGATGTCTTTTTAACTTTATTCTACCTATATTGTGCAGTTTAATGCCTTACGAGCGTGCCCGTAAGGAATTTCTACTAATTACCCTAAATGGCCTTGTTTCTGTGCTCTTTTTCATGCATAAACAAGAGCCAGAGCGTAATACAATTATGTATCCCTGAAAGGGCGTTAAATCATCTTTCCAATGACACCAAAACCATCCTCCTACAACCACGCGTTCTCTTGCAACGATCGTGCAAGACGAATTAAAAATCCCTAAAATACGGTAATTTCTTGACATAATACCCTGTGTAGTGAGAGACGGAGGGTGGATGTGTGTGGAGTAAACATCAGTAGGCCCGCGGGACCCGTGGCGAACGGTCAGAGCCCGATCTACGCTCCGCCCACTGCTCATCTCTCTCTCAAGAGGCAATATTGCTCCAAAATTGCACACAGACTAAAGTCGGGCCCCGCTCTTTGGGCAGGTGTTCTCTATACGGACTTAAGTCGGGCCCCGCTAATAAGGGGTTAAGAAGGAGCTGTGGTAGTATGTAAGGTAAACTGAGATAGTATGATACTTGTTAATTGCTGGAGGCCCTTATTAAATTGAATAAAATTGTTTAATAGTAACCAGAATACAGTAAAAAGGACGTCACCTGTGTGGGTTAAATATACACCAAATTATTTTCGCTACAAATAAAGGCATTTGGGTGAACTGTAAACGTCGTTGTTCATATATATCATTCAATTCGGTCTTTTTGTGTTCACGATTCAAGATATTTTGGTCTACTGTACATTGCACAATATACATATACTTTTTGTTTTTCTTTTTTTCTATGTGAATGAGGGAGACTAAAGACATAACTGCCTGCACCGAGTGCCTCCCCCAGATTTCAAAGATTGACAGGGCCGCAATCAAGGGACGTTCGAGCTAAAAATGCCTGGACACACGGAGTTTGCAGCAATTTAAGTCATAGGAAGAGGGAAAGACTGATTCTGGGAGAGAGTTCCAGAGCTCAGCAGTTGAATAGAAGAAAGTCTGAGAATAGAGTTTCACTCTTGGGTTGGAGAGTTGCACAGAGTAGGGGTGGGATTGTGTGGCAAGGCGGATACTACGTACCCTACGTAGAGGAGGTGGTATACACTGGGAAAGCTCTGAGGAACACTGATTATTGTAGTAGCGATAGAATAGCGAGAGATGCAACATTGCGGCGAAGAGAGAGAGATTGCAGAGAGTTGGTGAGTGGACGGGAGTTAATGATACGAAAGGCTTTCTTTTCTACTTTATCTAGGAGTGCGGTGTGAGAGGATCCTCCCCACATAGGCTATGTGAACAATACTCAAGACAAGGACACATTGTGCCTCTGTACAGAGCAAGAAGCAGTGCAGGTGTAAGGAACCCCTTGAGGCGGTTGAACATACCCAGCTTCTGGGAGGCTGCCTAAGCGAGACTGGTAATAATTATGGTCTTTCCAAGTGAGAGCAGGAGAAAAAAAAAAACACTGAGAACAATGAGAGAAGATGAAGGATTGATTTTTGTATTGTTGAAGAAGAAGGGATAGTCCTCTGGAGGTTCCTGATGGGTAGTAAGATGCATAAATTGAGTTTTGGAAGCATTAAATGCAAAAACGTTTTCTCTACCCCAATTGGAAATAGTAACTAGATCAGAAGATAAGTATTTTATGGCTTCATTATGTTTACTTTTGAGGGACTGTTGGCTGGGGCATTCTGGAAAACTAATTGAGTGGTGTAAGGTAGAGTCGTCTGCATATGAATGGATGGGACTGGATGTACAGTTGAGAAGATCATTTATGAAAATTAGAAAGAGAATAGGAGATAGGACAGAACCCTGAGGAACACCGGAGTTGATAGGATGAGGAAATGAGCGATGGCCGTCCACAACCGGAGCTATGGAACGGCCGGAAAGGAAATTAGAGACAAAGGCACAGATAGAGGGACAGAAACCGAAAGAGGGCAGTTTGGAAAGTAATGATTTGTGCCAGACTCTATTGAAGGCCTTCGATATGTCTAGTGCAACAGAAAAAGTCTCACTGAAGTCCTGAAAGTTGGATGACCAAGAGTTAGTAAGATATGAAAGAAGATCACCAGTAGAGCGGCCCTTAAGGAAGCCATTCTGGCGATCTGAGAGCAGATTATGAGAAGAGAAATGCTTAAGAAATTTGGAAGCAAGATTAGTTTCAAACACTTTAGAGATACAAGAGATGAGAGAAATTGGACGATAGTTGGAGGGTTGAGAGCGGTCACCCTTCTTTGGGACAGGTTGAATGAGAGCAAACTTCCAGCAAGAAGGAAAGGCGTTAGAGGAGAGACAGAGACGAAAGAGTTTGCCTAGGCAGGGGGTCAGCACGGAAGCACAGTTTTTAAGTACAACAGGAGGAACACTGTGCGGACCGTACGCCTTCTTAGTATTAAGCCCAGAGAGGGTAGAAAATACATCTTCAGAAGAGATTAGGATATTAGGCATAAGTAGGAGAGAGGGAGGTGGAGAGGGAGGAATAGCACCGGAATCATCCAAGGTGGAGTTTCTGCCAAAAGTTTGAGCAAAGAGTTCAGCTTTGTCAGAGGAAGAAGTGATGGTTGTGCCATCAGAGTGGAAAAGGGGAGGGAGAGACGAAGAAGAAAAGTTGTTGGAGAGGTTTTTGGCTGGATGCCAGTAAGCTTGGGAAGAGGTCGAGTTGGATAGTTCAGTGCATGTATTATTGATGAAAGAGTGCTTGGCAAGTCGAAGAACAGATTTGGCTTGATTCCAGGCAGAAACATAGGAAGAATGAGATTCTTGAATTTTAAGGCGTCGGTACCGTTTGAATGCTTCCTCCTTGTTGTGGACAGCAGTAAAACAAGCGTGAGTAAACCAAGATTTTTTTGCATTAGACTGAGAGAAAATGGAATGTACGCTTCCATGACCGAGAGGATTACCTCGGTAATGCGCTTAGCACTCTCCGAGGGGCCTTGGCCATGGAAGCAGAAATCATTCCATGGGAAATCAAAGAAGTACTGTGGGAGAGCTTCCCAGTCGGCAGCGCCAAAATGCCACAAGCGCCGCCGGCTGGGAGGATCGGATGGCCGTACCGACAGATGACGGAGATAAGTTTATGGTCGGAGGAGCCCAATGGAGAGAAAAGATTGACAGTATAAGAAGAAAGTGGGTTGCTGGACCAGCTGCTCTAGGTATTTTATGATAGAAAAGACGTAGGCTTGTTCACCAGGTTGGTCACTAGAGTGAGAGGAGAGCCATTGGCGGTGGTGAACATTGAAATCTCCTAAGATGGAGATTTCAGAGAAGGGAGAGATAGATAGAATGTGTTCCGCTTTAGAGTTTAGATAGTCGAAGAATTTGGGAAAGTCAGTAGAGTTAGGGGAAAGATAGACAGCACAGAAATATTTAGTATGAAAATGACAAGATAGTTTGAGCCGTAAAGTTGAGAATTCAGAGGAGTCAAAATCGGGAACACAAGAGCAAGCAAGTTCGTTGTGCACGTATGCACAACATCCACCTTTGGCTTTGAAACTAGGATAGAGAAAGTAGGAGGATACAGAGAAGGGGCTGCTGGAAGTTGTCTCAGATACCGGTGTTTCGGTGAAGAAAAGAAGATCAGGTTTGGAGGAGGAGAGATGGTGTTCGACAGAGTGAAAATTAGAGAAAAGGCCGCGAATATTGCAAAAGTTTGATAGGAAGAGTGACAGGCCGTGGTCCAGAGAATTTAGAGGGGTCGTCAGGGGAAGGTCGGGCATGTGTGGTGGCATTTATGGTGCCCCCCCCCCCTCCCTCCCCCTCCTCCTGGGGACTCTAAGGCTAGGCCTGTGTTCATCATTTTTATTTTGAAGGAGGAAGTATGGTGTGCATGTTAAGTGTAGTGAAGTAGATAGGAGGAAGAGATGTTTGTGAGAGCATGCTGGACTACTCTAGGTGAAAGTGAGGCACAATGGGAAACAGTAAGAGAGGTAAAGCAAATGAAACAGGAGTTCCAGCAATTCCTTATCATATGCTTACAGCTTCTCCTGGGTATAGCCCTGGTCGATTGGTGCCTACAATCTACCCCCATTCCCCCTATTAGTCGTCTAGTACGACACTCAGTAGGACGCGTGGGGCATATTCTTTTTTATGGAGGCCCCCTTACCCCCAGTGTATACATGCTGTATACAATACATAATTATATCTATTGGGAACATTGGTTGGTTGGCTGTGGCTCCAAACCCACAAACGTCTGTTTGATGGGCTGTTGGTGAAGGTGGGATGGACCAGATTGACCCAATCACAACAGCCTGATTAGGTTACATAAGGATTTAGTGCTGTGTACTCTCTACTTTAAAACTCAAGGTTCATGTTCAAACACTGTAATCATATATACAGTATTATAATATATATATATATACATATATATATATATATATATATATATATATATATATATATATATATTGTAACGTTACAGGCGGGGTTCGAACCCAAAACATTAACAAACTTCCCACAAAAGAAACTACAAAACAGAGATCTATTATTCAGACTCGATGAAAAAAGTGGTGTGAACGACTTATCCTAAAGTCAAAAGTGGCATGTTAAACTTCCACAAACTAGTAACTCATATGATTTACCGAACCCTTTGTAAGGTAAAAGTGGAGAGTTAAGAATATATCAAATGATATCAATTAGCCATTGGCATTAAGAAACCCCAAAGATATTCCTTCCTTAATCCTCGTCAATCATTATTTATGAAAGACCATAGAGTATTGCACTATGAATACAAATACTATCAATATATAAGTGAAAGAATAATATTAGGTGTAGGTGGTAATTGTCAAACATTAAGTAAAATTATATAATTTATTTACATGAACTTATCTATATAATTAATTGAATACAATCTATCAAAACATAGAACATAACAACACATGTTTAACTGAATATATAAATTTATACCCTTGGAAATGGTAAACATATCATACTGGCCTTATTCTGAAATATCCTATTTTACTCTCATAATCTTTGAACTTACTAAATCATCAAAGAGTATGAGAACATAATCATAAAATGAATCCATATCAAAATAATATTACCCATCTGAATTAATATCAAGAAATATAATTATGATGCTACGTCTGGCATGAACGTGAACATAGAGGGAGTGGGGGGGAATTGAGAGTGGGGGGATCCTGAGAGAGAGAGTGAAGGAGAGAGAAGGGGGGGGGGGAAGAAGAAGGGAGAGAGAGAACAGGTTTGGTGAATTTCTAGATCGTTCTACACATCACCAGGTGAGGGTACACTCCAAGCCTGAAATATTGTACCCACCTTATTAAGTAAGTTAGATAACCTTAACACCTCCCTCACAAAGAGATTTATAAGGGAAGCGAAATAAATCAAAATATAATTAAATTTCCCAACACCAAACTATAACCACACTCCCTAATTTACATAACTACTGCTAACGGCAGAAAACGTATTAACAGGGCACCACAAATGAAAGGTTGATTGATCTAGTTCCGGGACAACATAATTATCTGCTATTACATTGTTCTTCCCCTTTATGTGGTGAATGTCCAGTTTATATGGTTGCAAAGCCAAGCACCATCTCATTAACCGTTGATTAGAGTTTTTCATTGTACACACGAATTTCAAGGGGTTGTGATCAGTATACACTTGTATGAGGAAATGTTAGCCACTGATATACTCATTAAACTTGTCTACTGCAAAAATAAAGGCAAAACACTCTTTCTCTATGGTGCTATAATGTGTCTGATAAGCTTTGAATTTACCGGATGCATAGCAAACAGGATGCAACACTTCATCCAACTGCATCAAAACTGCCCCTACACCAACATCGCTTGCATCAACTTGAACTATGAAAGGCTTGTCAAACCGAGGAGATTTTAGAATGGGTACGTTAATTAGCAGAAAACGGATCCTACTAAAGTATTCCTGGCACTTTTCAGTCCACACAAATTTTTTCTTGGGACTAATTAAGTCGGTTAGGGGGCTGGAAATGTCAGAAAAGTTTGGCACAAACCGACTATAGTAACCGGCCATACCCAAAAAGTGCATCACCACCTTGCGGTCATGGGGGGCAGGCAGTGTAGAGATGGCCTCATCCTTAGCGGTTACTGGGCTGACTTCTCCCTCTCCAACCACGTGACCCAGAAATATCAGCTTGGCATGGCCGAACTCACTCTTGGCCAAGTTGACAGTGATAAGTTGGAGAAGAGGGGTTGTAGTTGTTGTAGATGTTCTTGCCAAGACTCGCTGCAGACCACAATGTAATCGAGGTAAGGCTGCACTCCCTGTAGGCCATCCGTCACCCGGTGGATCAATCGCTGAAAGGTGGCGGGTGCATTCACCAAATCAAACGGCATAACGGTATAATGAAATAACCTGTCTGGGGTGACAAAGGCAGAGATTCGCTTAGCCCTCTCAGACAACTTGATCTGGTAGTATCCTTTTAGCAAGTCTATCTTAGAGACTTAGTGCGCTCCTCCCAGCCGGTCCAGCAGATCATCAATCCTTGGCAGAGGGTAGCAATCCTGATGGGTGAGCTGGTTTACACGGCGGTAGTCAGTACACATTCTGCATGTGCCATCCGGTTTGTCCACCAGTAGGCAGAGAGATGCCCACTCACTGTCGCTTCTCTCCACCAAACCATGTGCCATCAGGAAGTCCACCTCTCATTGAAAGGCCTCACGCTTCCCCGGATTGGCACGGTAGGGGTGCTGCCAGGGATGGCCCCATCGGTCAGCACCACATCATGCTCCACCAGGGGACACTGCTGGGGAACATCACCAAACATCTGTGGAAACTGGACAAGCAGGCGCTGCAGGTCACCACTCTGGTCAGGTGACAAGTGCTGAAACTTCAAATGGGGATGAGCTAGGAAGGCAGAGTTTTGCATTGTACTATCCAGAGGCAAAGTGAAGTCATTATGCTCCATTACCTTGACTTCCTCTAGTTCACCTTCATTAAAGTTTTCTACAGCTTTCAGGTTAAGGACCTTATTATTAAAAACATTATCCCTAACATGATAGGCCTTCAGCAGGTTGACATGCACAAGTCTTTCCAACTTTCTACGATCAGGAATTTTCAGGACATAGTTGACATTACTGATCTTTTTATGCACAACATATGGCCCATGATATTTACTCTGTAAAGGCTTCTTAGGTATAGGCAACAAGGCTAGCACAAGATCACCTGGCTGAAAATCCCTGACAACTGTATTCTTGTCATAATGAAATTTAATTTTATCCTGAGACTGCTCTAGATTCTTCATTGCAAGAGTTACTGCAGATTTCAGTCTAGACTTAAATTGGTGAACATAATATTATCTGAGAAGGGGTTTTCCAGGATTAGTATCTAACCAAGTGTCCCTTAGGACTTTCAAAGGACCTCTGACTTCATGTCCAAACACAAGCTGAAATGGTGAAAATCCTAAAGAATCCTGTACACTACTCCTCACAGCAAACAAAACAAAATGAATGCCCTCATCCCAGTCAGCACTGTTCTCTTCACAGTACTTAGTAAGCATAGATTTGAGGGTCTGATGGAACCTCTCTAATGCACCCTGGGATTGAGGGTGACTGGCTGTGAAATGGTACTGGTGTACTCCCAACACTTCCATAGTTTGCTTGAAGAGCCGAGAGGTAAAGTTACTACACAAATCTGACTGTACCACATGCGGAATTCCATACTGTGTGAAAAACATACTGAGAGCCTTTACTATGTTTTGGGAAGTTATATGTCTCAAGGGGAAAACCTCAGGGTACCTAGTGGTGGAACACATGACGGTTAACAAGTACTCATTACCACCTCGTGTTTTTGGCAAAGGTCCTACACAGTCAATTATGACCCTACTAAAGGGTTCATCAGTTACCGGAATGGGGTTTAAGGGTGCAGGCTTTACAGGCTGGTTAGGTTTTCCAGCAATTTGACACTTGACAAGATTTACAAAAAGATCAGACTGATTGTTTCATTCTTGGCCAAAAGAAGTCTCTGAGTATCTTGTTATAAGTCTTGTTTACACCCAAATGTCCTCCACTAAGGTCATGAGCAATGGAAATTACGTCTGACCTATATAATTATGGAGGGGACAACTATCTGATGCATTTCTTGCCAAGTTTCATCAGCTGGTACATTAGGGGGTCTATTCTTATGCATTAAAATACCATTGGAGATGTAAAAGCACGGAGGATCATTCCCTATTTCTGACTCTTCCACAGCTTTGTCAAAATATAGTGACAGTTCAGAGTCCTGCTTCTGAGCCTCCTTCAGTTTTTCAGAGTCAATGGAAATCTCGCTCATTTCCTCTAGATCAGCATTATCCGCAAATAGTGAAGAAGTGTCTAAGTCAATATCATGATTATTCTTTGGTTTGTTACTTTGGTTACCTGCCTTACTCCTAGTAACTACACACTAGGGAAACAAATTAGGGTTCTGATCCTCAAGTTGTTCAGTATTATTGCAATAGGAGGGAAGGGAGGTAACAATGGGGTCTGGTATCACTTTTCCCCCAGCAATATCATTTCCCATCAAAAAGTTAACCCCTTCTACAGGAAGTGAATCTTGAATCCCAACAACATAAATACCCACTAGCAAACTCAGATGTCAGATATACCCTTGCCAGAGGAACAGCAAGACTCCCACCAACTCCCTGAATGAGTACACTCTGGCCCAAGAAACAGTCCTCCAAACCGGGCATCACACCCTTTAACATGAGGCTGTGAGAAGCGCCAGTGTCTCTTAGAATATGAATAGGACAGTTAGTGGAAGAATCAGAAGAAACTGATCCTGTGGAAAGAAAGGGTATAAACTGAGTAGAACTGCTAGGTGAAATATCAGAGAAAGCCTGGCTTTGAGAACAAACAATGTCACAACTGGCAGTCAACACTGGTAGATTAGAAAGAGATACTGGTACACTATTAGCATTAGTCAGGGGGGGAAGTAGCTAAAACTGCACCTCTTTCCTGTTGTCGGGTTTTAGCTTTTAATTTAGGACAATCTCTGAGGTGATGTCCCGGTTGTTTAGAGTAGGCACAAATCAAAGGTCCAGTAGGTTTGATGGAGGGGTTAGGGGATTTACCTGGTGCAGGCTTACCATTTCCATTGCTCCCAGAGACCACCCTTGAGACTGGCTGGGAGACACCGGGACCATATCCACCACCAGGAGAGTGAAATCCACCACCACGAGGGCTAGCACCGGAGTCAATGTAGGTGCCAGGCCCTCTCTGTGCCGTCCTGAAAGAAGAGTCACCATGGGTTAATCTATAATTCTCAGCTAAAGTAGCTGCCTTGTCCACTGTCTGCACTTCTCTTTCCTGCAGGTACATTGTTAATGATAGAGGGACTTTGCGGAGGAATTCTTAAAGCATAATTAACTGGCTCAACTGTGCAAATGTAGTAATTTTACTAGCTCTTAGCCAACTCAGAAACTTTCTCTCTTTTTCTTTTACAAACTCTAAATAAGATTGTTTTTCACCCTTCTTAAGACTTCTGAAGTCTTGACGGTGGGTTTCAGGAACCTGGTCATAAACAGCTAATACTTAAGTTTTTAATGTCTCATAGGTTAACTCTAGGCTAGGGAGGTTTGTATACACCTTTTTCGCATGTCTTACAAAAGCAGTTTGGGCCAGAAATGCCCACTGATCACTAGGCAATTTGAGTTGATTGGCTGCCTTCTCAAAAAGAATGAAGAATTGCTCCGGGTCAGTCTCATCGAAACTAGATACAAATTTCAAGCTATGCCCCTTATCAGAAAATAGTTTGTTGGCAAAAGACTCACTTTCTTTTTGTTTACCATCTTGTTTCAACTTTATCATTCACTCTTCATGTGCTCTCTCGCGTACTTTCTCTTCAAGATCCCTTTGTTCTTGCTCCAACTGCATTTCTGTCTCACGTTCTCTTTGCTCAATCTTTCGTTGTCTTTGCTCAATCTATCGTACTGCCCCACGTTCTCTTTGTTCCCTGTCGGCTTTTGCATTTTCTAGCTCCAATAATTTCAATCTCATCCATGCATCACTACCCCCTTCCTCTACACACAACTGATAGGCTGCCTCAGACAAAACACCATCCTTCACTAGTTTATTAATGACACTCTTTCTAATCTCACCTTTGTTATCACTAGTTTTATATGGTGCTGCATACTTTGTAGCTAAAGCAATCCAGTCTACTTTCCTAATTTTGGAAGTAGATAAGGTACCCAGGGAGGGGTCAGCAACAAAATCACTAAGGTTAAAATCCATGATTAACCCGCTGGATCCCAGCGACGCACGTGTCGAGTCTGCAATGGTCGACCACCAGAACCCAGCGACGCAATGGTTGCGTCCTGGTTAATTACTTTGGTCCTATGGCACCTAGAGGGCTCAGATTTGTATGGGAACTGTAAGTATCCCACGCAACCATGCCGATGGTTGAAAACTCTCAAAGTCCAACCATATGCGTGTGAGCATGCAAAAACATGTTTTTTGGGGAAAATTGCCTTCAATTTTTTACTCTTGTAAAATCCATTTTCGGGGGCTCTGTAGGACCATTTTTTGAGCTTTTTGATCAGTTTTTCGTGGTTTTTCCTTCATTCCTAACCCATTCGCTATAGTTTCTTGGAGAAAAAAAAAATTCAAAACCCTCTGGGCCCTGGTGGTACATTTATTAATAACTAGCTGGGGCTCAGCGGGTTAAATGAAAGAATGAACAAGACTATATGTGAAATTAGAATGAGCGAGAAACACTTATGATGGGCATTTAAATTGGTGGAGGCCGAATGACACCACAAATCATAAACAAAACATAATAATGAGATGAGGTGTCCTAGCCGTATAGCGAGAATCTTAATGATTCATTAAAGTCTACAATTACCACCAAACGACGAGGGTAAGAAAGGAATATCCTGGTCACAGCACCATGTAACGTTACAGGCGGGGTTCGAACCCATAACATTAACAAACATCCCACAAAAGAAACCACAAAACAGAGATCTATTATTCAGACTCAATAAAAAAGTGGTGTGAACGACTTATCCTAAAGTCAAAAGTGGTATGTTAAACTTCCACAAACTAGTAACTCATATGAGTTACCGAACCCTTTGTAAGGTAAAAGTGGAGAGTTAAGAAAATATCAAATGGTATCAATTAACCATTGGCATTAACCCTTTGGCTGCAGCTATATTTGGGCTATTTAGGGCATATTCAGGCACTCCTGAATGATAAATCAAGCATCTGCATTAAATGAAGTGTATTCTCCCGAAAACTAGATGAAAATAGCTTCAAAATGCCACCAGAACGGACCCTGTACGTTGTCTGGTTCACCCGCAGTGGTCCCAGTGAAACTGACTGTCACTGAACTGAACTGAAACGCGGGAACCCCGCTATTATATAACACTTGCTCGCTTGGCTACATTGGTGAGAGAGACAGAGAGAGACCAGCGCGAGATACAGCCTAGCTCAGTGAGCCGCTCGGTGCTCTGAGGGTCGGAGGTGGGCCCCTCACGCTCTCGCCCACTGACACTCGATTTTTAGGTTTTTTACAGGCTTTTAAAGCCTGGAAATTGCTGTAACTTGAAAAAACATTCCAGAACGTCACCCGCAGCGAAAGGTTTAGAATCCCCAAAGATATTCCTTCCTTAATTCTTGTCAATCATTATTTATGAAAGACCATAGAGTATTGCATATGAATACAAATACTTTCAATATATAAGTGAAAGAATAATATTAGGTGTAGGTGGTAATTGTCAAACATTAACTAAAATTATATAATTTATTTACATGAACTTATCTATATAATTAATTGAATACAATCTATCAACACATAGAACATAACGACACATGTTTAACTGAATATATAAATTTATCTATTAAGAGAGTAAGATTGGACAAGGCAAATTAACTACTTATCGTATTCCCATGGTAACTCTTTTACAAGTGATGAATCAGGACAGGCAGGAGGTGGTGATGGTCTCAGAACTGAATTTACCAACTTCGTCTGCTCTATTTATACCCTTGGAAATGGTAAACATATCATACTGGCCTTATTCTGAAATATCCTATTTTACTCTCATAATCTTTTAACTTACTAAATCATCAAAGAGTATGATAACATAATCATAAAATGAATCCATATCAAAATAATATTACCCAACTTAATTAATATCAAGAAATATAATTATGATCCTACGTATGGCATGAACGTGAACATAGAGGGAGTGGGGGGGAATTGAGAGTGGGGAGATCCTGAGAGAGAGAGTGAAGGAGAGAGAAGGGGGGGGGGGGGGAGAAGAAGGGAGAGAGAGAACAGGTTTGGTGAATTTCTAGATTATTCTACACATTACCAGGTGAGGGTACACTCCAAGCCTGAAATATTGTACCCACCTTATTAAGTAAGTTAGATAACCTTAACAATATATACATATATACTGTATATATATATATATATATATATTATTCGTATATATGGGCAGGACATTTTCTCTCAAGTATATTTCATTGAAGGTTATTGCAAGTTGGTTGTTACAGAGATGTTTGTTTATCTTTTCTCTTTTTTTGATAGCATTCTTGCCTTCCGTAGGAAGTTGTCTGATGATCTCTCTAGAAGTCATGTTGGTTGGTACCGTAGGATTTTACGTACACTCAGGCGTACTAAAAGTTATTCAGGGGTGGGGCCTTCCTTCCCCTACTCCACCCTGGGCAGTTGGAAGGAGGGGAGTCAGGTCAAAGTCTACCCCCACCTTTCACCCCCAAACAATCGCCAACTTCCCCACCTTCCTTCTCTAACTGGCAGTTAGTGATTAGCAACGATTGTTCTCATGTATTGCAAATAATTGTTAAACCATCATTACACATGCTTACAATGGCCAACATTTAACATTTATTAGGAATGTATTAATACAATATACTGTATAATTGTATTCTCAAAATGAATCTTTATTCACAACGTGGGTTACAAAAATGTCAGCTGTAGTGATCTGTTTCTCTCTCTCTCTCTCATCTCTCTGTCTCAATACGCAGACTACGAGGTCAGTTAATTTAAGTTTTGAAAATATGTAATGGGTTTGACAATGTGGATCATAGCAAACTGTTTAGTCTCAATATGAATATAGTACGCAACCATGGCTGGCAGTTAGAATTGAAAAGGTTCAGCCACTAGTATTTGTGGAATCTGTTTCCTATTTAAGATAATATATGTTATACCTGGAACAAACTTTCCTCAGAAATTTTAAACATTTCCTTGGTTGAGCAGTTCAAGAAGACAGTAGTCAGTAGATGGTATTTTGCACACTATGTAAGGAGTGTAGTGCACTGAACAATGTATCTCCTTCTACTTCGAATATTTCCTCGAAATGGACCGCAAGGTCTTCGGACACTAACTACACCGTGTAACTCCTTGTAACTCTCTCATAACACACACTCTCTACAACCAAGATATAACGGGTCTGCATGGGATATATTTTCCTTTATTAGTGTGTGTGATGAATGTTGCCTGCATTCGATGCACATAGAGGAGAGTTGATGGGGTTTGTAGAGATGAGAGGCTGGGATCACAGATAGAGATAAAGAAGGGGAAGTGAGAAGGCGAGCCCTGCTACTCAAGGGCTCGATACTCAAACTTTACTAAACCATTAACACCGACTTTGATCGTAAGTTGTATCAAGTTCTACATTGAATTGATAAAAACAAAGTGTATAGGCCACATATTATTAAATACAGACCGTTTATAGTATGTATGGTATTGAATAAATGGGAGAAACTGAATGAAATTATGAACGAAACAATCATTGACAGTCACAACACTATTCCATCCCATGTTTGCCTTTAGTCCTTTCATTTTATGATATACAAACCCGACTGTGTAAGTAATTTGAGAAACTAGGAGTAGATCGTAGATTGCACGTAGATGTGTATTGCAATAATGGTGAACATAATATCCTGAATACTGTACGAGATGCGATTTAATTGCTGTATTATTATATTAAAATCACATTACATTTTGATCGAAGAAAGTACTGCAATGAAATACAGACAAACACACGCAGAGAGAGAGAGAGCGAGAGAGAGGTACATGACCACTATAGCAAAGTTCGTGTAACCCACGTTGTGTATAGAAACTCATTTTGAGAATACAATTATGCAGTATTTTGTATTAACCCTTAACTGGCGGCGCGCAACATAAGTCGAGTATAATAAATCTGGACTATCTGGCGGTGCTCGACATAGGTCGTGTGGCAATTTCAGCACGTAATGTTGCTGAGAGAGAGAGACAAGTGGTGGCAGGAGAGTAGCGAGCGTATGACTGCTCCAGACCACCGCGGCGAACCTACTGACACGAATCCCACCTCCTCCCTCCCTCTCTCACTCGCTATATACGGAATTGTATGGGGAAAGTGCCGAATTACATGCATTTTGCACTCGCGTTGCGCGGTTGTTGCAAGAAAACTAGCCATCATAAAAGGATCGTTATGGTGTCATTGGAAAGCTCTGTTTATGCCCTTTCAGGGATAGATACTTGTTTTACGCTCTGGGTCTTATTTAGGCATGAAAATGATCACGTAAACAGCCCTATTTTGGCTAAAAACACCCCGCTGGGCGGTACATAACTATAAATAAACCGCTAGCCCGCTAATCTAGTGTTAATAAATTCCTAATAAATATTAAATGTTGGCCATTGTAAGCATATGCAAAGATGGTTTAACAATTATTTGCAATACATGAGAACAATCGTCGATAATCACTAACTGCCAGCTAGGGAAGGTGGGGGAGTTGGGGATAATAATTTGGGGGTGGAAGGTGGGGGTAGACTTGGACCCGACTCCCCCCTTCCTTCTGCCCAGGGAGGACCCACCCGTGAGCAACTTTTAGTACGCGTGAGTGTACATGGTATTTAAAGTAATTTTAAATTATAAAATAATTTAGTAATGTAAATGTCAATAATCTATTTAAGATACCCCAAGACGGTTTCACAAGATAAATATGTATTAACTATTCGGTATTTATTCACTCACAATATAATTGATGTGTTCAATAAGCTCCCTAATGAAGTTATAGACAGTGACTCAATAGACACATTAAATAAAAGGTTAGACTCATACCATAGAGAAGTTGGTCTGGAGTAAAAAGGGTTAGTGATAAGAGAACCTGATAGAAATGTTCATTGTTTTCAGTTGAAGAGAGCAGAACAAATGTGAAGGTATGCATAACAATTGCTTTCCATTTCTGACTATTCTGTAAACCCTTAAAGCGATTGCTAAGCCCTGCAAGTTTATTCACTTCAGCTTTGCTATATTTTCCTGTCGCTTCCTCGTACTCTACTCTCTACTAGTGTCAACCACGAGCGAAAGAGTCTAGATTTCATAATCTATGTTGAGTTAGTTGCCTCCTTAATAAGCATATAAAGGCTCACGAAAGATAACTGGTTCTTTGGAACAAATATTAAGTTCCACCGATTATTTACTATCAGAGGCAAAATAAACTGTCTATAACAAGAGCGATATTAGAGTTAATCATTGTCACCGTAACTGTTTGGTAAGCACGCTACCATTGAATTGACTGATGAAATAATAACTGTAACATCTAGATAATTGCTGTAATAAGTTCCTTGTACCTTAAAACATAATATCATATCTCCACTCTTCAGCCATGTTTCGACCCTGTCTACAGGCAAAGATATAGCTAGAATAAACTGAAAATGGTGGCACTTTTGGATGCCATGTTGGATTTTGAAGAAAAACACACACCAGGGGGATTTTTTAGGACTTTTACTTTGTGATTCTTTACATATTGCTGGATCTATCCTGTAAATGTCAGCTTGTTCCCTACTATTTCCTGGTGTTAATTAAAACTCTTCGACTATTAACTTTCCAGAGTACCGGAATATCCAGCTCGGACCACAGCGGCCCACAGCTAAATGAAACTTGTAACAAGTTGGTTTGAGTTCATTTTAGTCAATGCCAGTGTCTCAGAATGTTGGTGCAGTTGTTGATATTTGAATTTGGACATATAATCGAAACCTTGAGCATATTTAACTGAACTGGCTACCCCATGTTGACCCTAACGAGTGGGTACAGATGATGTGTGCTACATCCTTGGTTATAAGAGTAATATAATAAAGTTATTTCCTTCGCGCATTACTGTTCTCATAAATTAATGTGTTGGTATATTATTGGAACTATTAAAACATCCACAATTGTCTGAAACTATAAATATATTGTGCATTTTAGTTGGCGTTCAATCAAAATGATAATACAGTATTCGCTTGGAATGTGTCTATTTAATGCAGGGACTGTAATCACACCACCAACACAGCCACCCTAAAAGTGTCCCCCAGCCAAACATCAATGTCTTTCACCCACGACCATAATTAATTTCCAGAATATTTATCGCGCGAGTAATGACCGCCTCGGAACCCCTGATCGATCATCACTATTTACGGAACCATAATATTGTAGGATTTAATATATGCAAGGGGAATGTTTTGATTTAATATATGCAAGGGGAATGTTTTGATTTAATATATGCAAGGGGAATGTTTTGATTTTGAATTATAATACCTGGATTATCGTAATTGATTAATATTTAATCATACGTTATAATGACTCCAGATTTATGTCAAGTATATATAAAACGAAACTATATTAATATAACAGTATTATTTACAGTAATCAATGGTTAAGCAATTATTTGATATTGTTATTATTCTCAGTATTACCATGTTAGTGTAAGATTGCTAACATTAACATAATATGTATTTCAAGGAGGAAATGATATAGCAGTGACTAAGTTCTGGTTTCTTGTCCCCTTGCTGCTTTATGTACCCTCTCGCATTCTCGGTGATTCCTTAAAGGTGGGGGTGCATGGGTTGAGGTACATATGGAAAAATAATAGCCAACCTGCATATAATTATCTTGTAAAATGCAATGTCACTGAAATAATTATTAACAATGGTATAAAGGATTTTGCGGATCGTCTATACCAGGCCTGTGACGTCATAGTGACGTCACACCAGTATCCTCATTCTGGACTAGATGGTGGACTTACACTCCTGTGACGTCACAAGCCCGATATAGACGATCAACATAATCCTTTATACCAATGGTAATAATTATGTCAGTGCCATTCCATTTTGCAAGATAATTATGTACAGCTTGGCGATTATTTGTCCATGTTTACCTCAACCCATGCACCCCCACCTTTAACACTTTCAGTGATTATGAGATTGGATACAGAGTGATAGCCTGCATTACAAACGTAATGAGTATCGTAATTAAATGTAGTATATTCAATATTAGAACCTCATTGAATACCAAAAATCAAGGTTCAGTTTAGTATGTCGGCATTACCAAATATATGAAAGGGGTATCCCATTGTTAACTGGCTTAATGTGACCATTGACAATAGTGAGAGAAACATTACCACCAGGATCACCGGTGTTATTGGAAGGTGGCCAGATGGTCGGAGGGGGAGCAACACATACTATACAGTGGTAAAGGTGGAACTGTTGATTTGTTTGTTTGTTATTAGCTTAAGTAAAGGCTAGTGGTAATTTGCTGAAGCATCCTAATATGATTTGTTTAACTTAGTATTTTAAATATTGTCTAGGTAGAAGTTGGGATACTTGATATAGTGTGAGAGACTGGTAGTTGTTGTGAGAAGTTTTG
Organism: Paralithodes platypus; assembly: GCA_032716605.1. Classification (NCBI taxonomy): domain Eukaryota; kingdom Metazoa; phylum Arthropoda; class Malacostraca; order Decapoda; family Lithodidae; genus Paralithodes; species Paralithodes platypus. The sequence continues at coordinate 25,604,924 of CM064490.1, forward strand.
GTTCTTGTGGAGGTGGCTAGTGTTGTTAAGGAACATATCGTGTGTGGGTCTCGTAAATACAGAGAGTGTGAGCGGTGGTGATGGGGGCAGAAGTAATGCGCGTGAGTGTTAAGTGATGACAGACGTAATAAGTGTGACTGGTAGTAATGGTGGTAGTAGTAAGTGTAAGTGGTGTTGTTAGTAGTGGTGAGTAGCTTGAGTATTGGTGATGGTGATGGTTATAATAGAGTCTATATACTCCAAATAAGTTGGCCAAAACACTTTAATATTACCCTCTATCATTCACAAACTATTACAGTAAGCGAGCTAATATGTATACCACTGGGGAAGGGTCAGCCAAGAAATAGGTCTGGGCATAATATATATTTACATTTGATCAAGCACTTTTGCAGTTACAGAGGTTAGGGTTCTCGATTTCTGGCCTGCTTAATTGGAACAGGGTATAGCCACCCTCGTGGGGGTGGCAGCTACAATGTTTACCCCTTGGGGATTATGACATTATTAAACCAATATAAACAGGGCCAAATCTGTTCTTCGACTTGCCAAGCACTCATTCATCAATAATAAATGCACTGAACTATCCAACTGTAGCTCTTCCCAAGCTTACTGGCATCTAGCCAAAAACCTCTCCAACAATTTGTCTTCCTCGTCTTTCCCTTCCATTTCCACTCTGATGGCACAACCATCACTTCTTCCTCTGACAAATCTGAACTTTTTGCTCAAACATTTACTAGAAACTCAACCTTGGATGATTCCGGTGTTATTTCTCCACCCCCTCTCTCCTACTTATGCCTACTATCCTAATCTCTTCTAAAGAAGTACTTTCTACCCTCTCTGGTCTTAATACTAAGAATAAGTACGGTCCGGACGGTGTTCCTCCTGTTGTACTAAACAAATTTGCTTCCGTGCTGACTCCCTGCCCAGATACACTCTTTCGTCTCTATCTCTCCTCTAACGTCTTCCCTTAATGCTGGAAGTTTGCTCTCATTCAACCTGTCCCAAAGAACGGTGACCATTCTCAACCCTCCAACTATCGTCCAATTGTATCTCTAATTTTGTTTAAATTATTCTTGCATCCAATTTTTTTAAGCATAACTCTTCTCATAATCTACTCTCAGATCGCCAGTATGGTTTCCTTAAGGGTCGCTCTACTGGTGATCTTCTTTCATATCTTACAAACTCTTGGTTATCCTCCTTTCGGGACTTCGGTGAGACCTTTTATTGCACTAGTCATATCGTAGGCCTCCGATAGAGTCTGGCACAAATCTTTCTAAACTACCCTCCTTTGGTTTCTATCCCTCCATCTGTGCCTTTGTCTTTATTTTCCTTTCTGGCCGTTCCATAGCTGCGGCTGTGGACGGCCATCGTTCACTTCCTCATCCTATCAACTCTGGTGTTCCTCAGCGCTCTGGCCTATCTCCCATTCTGTTTCTAATAATCATAAATGATCTTCTCAATTTTTTTTTTTTTTCTATATTCCAACTACTCCCTCTCGGGCATAGGCTGAGAGCCTGTACATTCCACCGCTCAACACGGTGAAGCCCGTGAGGTCTTGTTCCAGTCTGGGTAGTGAGACATGTGAAGCATCCATCATGGCTCGAAGGAGCTCCATCTCTGAAGCGGCTGGTTGCTTCGCTCAAGTGCTTCACCGTCTCACCCTCCAGACTCAGACCCTCACTCTCAGAATGCCACCTATTGAGCAGTGAACTCACTAGGCATTGTCCCCCTGTAACATATTTTGAATATGGGAATATTCATACAGTGTTATTTAATCAGGGAACAATGAGGGTATTTTTTTGGGGCATTTCGGTGGGCTTTGTGGTAATGCACTGATACTAGGTACAGCACAAATTCAATCACAATAATATCTTCCCATTGACATATCGGGATTTGAACCCGGGTCCATTGGATTACCAATCCAGTGGCATGACCACTCCACCACACCTCCCCTAGGTCGTACCTCAAATCCCATCCATTCATACGCATGTGTGACTGAGATGTGTGTGACGAAGTATTGTCTGTAAGCCACATTCTACCCTCTTGTTGGACTTACTCATCCGCCAGATGCTCTATAGGTTTTACTTTCCATTACCTGACTGAAAATGTTGGCCAAGATGCAGATGTTTTTATGCCACGATATTATTTATTAGATTGCGGCATATATTATACTTTTGATATTCATGTACAGGCTGTACTGTTATATACATGTGTTGTTGTAGCGCTGACTGATCTCTTAATGAATATTAATTTTGATATATCTGTACTGATATTAACATTTGTTAATGCAGTGCTGAATGATCACATATAATATATTATTCAATTAATACTTGCTTAATATAATAATTGATGGAAGGAAGATACAACTAAGGCCATTAACGTTGTGTTCAGGGAGAATAATATACGACCTTCTTTATCACGCCCTCTTAACCCTTGTCTATCGGGGCCCGACTTAAGGGGCCCGACCGGTTAATTACAAACTTCCAGGTCTTACTTTCAATTTAAATGAAATTTGGCACAGGTGTATATGACCATAAACTAGATCAAAATTAGTTTTATTTTATTTTATTATTGCTTTTTTCTTGCAATTTAGGTATAAAAACTTTGAAAATCATAGCACTGCAGAAAATGATATACTCCTACAGAAATCCCCATAGCACATGTTTTATGTGATCAAACAACTCACAAAAGGTGTATCTGTAGTTTCTATAAAAAATTTTTTTATATATTTTGTGTATTTGTTCGATTTAGGTGATTACGGATTCAGGCGAATATATATATAGAAAATTACAACTTTGACGACATATTGTGAATTTTTTTTAATTACTAGAGTAAATTGGCTTTATAGGCCTTTTAGTGTTTTTAATTACCTTTCCAATGGTATATACACCATTCCTATAGATCCAATAATAACTGTAGAATAACATCCGATAGTGCGTCAATATAGGTTCTGAGAAAAACAGGTGAATGTCTAAGGTAATTAGGTGAAAATTTTTACTTTTGTTTTTTAGATTTACAATATTTTACGCGGGAACATGGCAAAGTAGAAGATAAAGCATATGGGAGGTTGTAGAGTAGCTTACGCGCTTTCGATTTATATAGGTATGCTCCTCGTACGACCAGTATATAGTTACTGAGCATGTTAATTTCAAAGTTCGCTATGTAACGTTTTTAGAATTACAGGAAAAGTTTGGAAAACATAAACAAAAACGATTTCCAATGGGTTTTCACTAATAACATTTCACTGGCTTATGAAGGGATGTTGACTCTTGTTGAGTAAACACCTATTGGTATTTTCAGGATTTCGAGTTTTTTAAGCCTAAATTAACCGGTCGGTCCGTCCCCTTAAGTCCGTATCTAAAAATCTGGACTATGTGGCAGGGCCTGACTTAAGTCTGTGTGTAATTTTTGAGCAAGAATGGCTCTGAGAGAGAGACGAGCGACGGGAGGAGCGTAGGTTATCTCATGACCGCTAGGCACGGACCCCACGCGCCTACTGACATCTACTCCACACACACATCCACCCTCCCTACCTCGCCACACAGGGAATTATGTGAGGAAATTACCGTATTTTAGGGTTTTTTCACTCGTGTTGCACGATCGTTGCAAGGGAATGCGTGGTCGTAGAAGGATGGTTCTGGTGTCATTGGAAAGCTCAATTTACGCCCTTTCAGGGATACATAATTGTATTACGCTCTGGCTCTTGTTTATGCATGAAAAAGGGCATGGAAACAAGGCCATTTAGGGTTAAAAAAAAAACGCTGGGCGGGTAGTGGAAAAAAACTAACGGGCCCGCTCGTAATGTGTTAACCACAACACATCATTATCATAATATTACATTACAACAACATCCATCTCCCACCATGACAACATGATGTTCAATAATGTAAATGTGTACTATAGTGTAGTACATCAGGTGAGGCTACTGATATAAAGAAAGCTTTAACTATTTTACTATACCAGAACATGAAATTTCTCCTCAACCATCATACATTATTAATTGGATAAGAAGAAAACACAATAGTGTCTGTATTGCTCGTAATACGATCAGTATTTTTATGTGTGTGTTGGACAGATGTAGGCATTAATATTGACAGATTTTCACAGTGGTATGGGGTAGATGAAATAAGCTTTGAATATAAGGTGCATGCATACCTTTCTCTTTTAGAAAATATGTTATGACATTGGCCCAAACCTGTTATTAAATACGTTGGTCTATATGATGTCCTCATATATAATCCACTTATTTTCACACATCATATTTTACTTTCAATAAAATACATTTCAAGTTTATTGACGACTCATACAACGCCATTCTCATGTAGCTTAAAGTCAGTTTAGATTAATATAATACAAGAAACACAAATATTTTATGAAAAATATCCACATTGTCTGAGGGTTAAGTTTCCACACATATATCCTTCCTTTTCTCATACAGGCATACATAAACACTTACTATGTCTGTCTCTTTATCTTTACACATTTACTTCATCATACCAAAGCCCAAACTATTACTTGACTTCTCTCTCTCTCTCATCCTTGAGTTAGTATAGTGTTCGTGTAGCTTGGTATGATGATTGGTATGTAAATTGGATATGTGAAGGTCAACCTCTCGGCCGCACACGCATGAATACATCAAGGTTGTATTGGTATATACAGTATATATAATATAGTTATGGGTTTTCAAAAGGTGTATGTTGCCTTTATGGACTTGGAGAAGGCCTATGACAGAGTGGATAGAGAAGGTTTGTGGAAAGTACTTAGAATATACGGAGTAGAGGGCAAGTTGCTGAAAGCAGTGAAGAGCATGTATGAGGGTGCAAAGGCGGCAGTACGTGTGGAGAGTGAACAGAGCGAGTTCTTTGACCTGAATGTTGGTTTGAAACAGGGGTGTGTGATGTCCCCGTGGTTGTTTACTGTATATATGGATGGAGTCATGAAAGAAATACTATCAAGAGCAGTGGATGTTGGTGTATCACTGAAAAGGGAGGGAATTGAGTTGAAGCAACCTATACTGCTGTTTGCGGATGATACAGTTCTGATGAGTGATAATGAATGGGAGTTGCAGGGTCTGGTAAATGAGTTTGGAACAGTGTGCAAAAAACGGAATTTGAAGGTAAATGCGGGGAAGAGCAAGGTTATGGTCTTCGAAAGGGGTGAAGCCACAGAGTGTGAGGTGAAGCGGAAAGGTCAGGCTATGGAGATCGTCAACTCTTTTAAGTATATGGGCAGTGTGTTGAGTAAAGATGGGACTATGGATGAAGAAGTGTGGGAGAGGGTACAACAGGGGAAGAGGGTTGTAGGAATGCTAAAAGCAGTAACAAGAAATAGGGTGGTCAGTATGGAAGTGAAGAAGTCCTTGCATGACGGTGTGGTAATCCCGACACTGACTTACGGAAGCGAAGCATGGACGTTGGCCGAGAGACTCAGACCAAGAGTGACAGCAGTGGAAATGAATTACTTAAGGAGTGCATGCGGAGTTACATGGAGGGATAGACAGACTAATGAGGAAGTAAGAAGGAGGTGTGGTGTGGAGGTAGATGTGCTGGAAAGTGTGAAAAGGAACAACTTGAGATGGTTCGGCCATATGGAACGTATGGAAAGCGAGAGAATGACTAAGAGGGTGTATGAGAGCGAGGTGGAGGGACAGAGAGGGAGAGGTAGACCGAATGAGAGGTGGAAGGATGGAGTGAGGAAGTACATGAACGAAGGCGGTGCTGGTTGGGGGGGGGGGGGGGGGCATCGACTGACTGGGGACAGAGGTGCATGGGGGCGGTTCGTTTGTGGCCACCCCTTCGGGGATCACGGCGTCAGGCAATAGATAGATAGATGGGTTTTCAAAAACACACCAAAATACCAGGGCATAATATACAGGGCACAAGAAGTAAGAATACAATAGTATTATAAACGAATTAAGCAATAGATGCTCCCCTTACTTTGTACTCGTATTATTATATTTACAATCCTTCCCTCGATTGATTACGCCACTTTTTCAGTTAAGGCATAACAAATATTGACTGTATTAAGACAACAAACACCAGTTATTTGTTTTAACCTTTGTCAGGAGCATAGACTATGGTCAGGAGCCATGAGAGTCTTGGTGACTTATATTATTAGTTACCTCACCTCCTGACCATGACTACCACAATGTTCTCCTAGGTTAAGTAAACTCATGTACACACATCAGTAAAAGTTATTGTCTTTGAATGCAATGTTCGTATTTGTTCAACATACTGTTACGACCTGGCACTCGGGTACACAAGGGTTCTCAATCAGGACTCGAATACGGCTCGCTGCCACAACGGAAACACACGATCCCAACCCCTGAGTACTGCCAGCCGAACAAAAAACACCAATACCCTCCAGAGTTCAATCTGCTATAACGGGGTATTCAAGAACTCGGTACTAGTGTTCAACAACAGACTAATAAAGAGACAGGAATGATCTAGTCTGGTCAACAATCAAACAAAGAAGTAAGAAACAACAACACCAAAGAATAGTGTTGGCCGAAGCCGAAGTAATCCACCCTTGACCAAGAACTTAAGAAGTCCTCCACCCTCTACTTCGGATCGGCACTATTACGTTACGTTAATTAATAGTCCTTAAGCATCGAGCAAGGAATCTTCTGAAAAAAGTTAGATGCTTCTCGGATGCTCGTAAGAAGTACGTATCGCATTTTGAACAGTAATTCAATAAGCAAAAACACTGGCAATTAAATACTATTAAAGGTTTAAATTGGCATAATAATAATTAAAAGAATATGCAATAGTAAATGGCAAACATTAAAAAGAAGTACTCCGCAAATGCAACGGCAATAGCCTACTCGGATTGTGCTCGTGGGCCACTAATCACTAAAGTAGCCAAGCTTGCAACACATGAAATCAATAGTACATAAACAATATCATACATAAGGAAAGCTTCAATACTATTCTGTATCTACTAATCGAGCAAAGTCTAGCTGGGGTACTGTGGGCAAAAGGTAGCAGTGACTGAGCAAAAACGGCTCGTAGCCTAGCGAAGTCCTCACAACTGTTTAAAGTATTACGTTAAAACTAACAAGTGCACTTTGAGAAATCCAGATCCCTTGTATCTGGTTTTCTCCCGGCTCCTTGACAAAGTAAAAACAAACTGTTAATAAAATACAGGGTGGTTAGGCTCTTGCCCTCACGCACTGTAAATTATTAACTCAACACAGTCAGCCGCGAAGACAACCTAGGCTTCACTGAACCGAAACGAGTATGCAGGTTTATAGCTCAACCACTGCATCAAACAACAACTCGTAACACAGAAAAGCCTTACCCCAGTCTAGCATTACCTAGACTAGCAGAAAACAGGAATAATAATAATAACACACAGGGAAATGCATATACAAGTGCAACAAACATAAATCAATCCTATTCTAAGTTAACCCTTCCAAAATAGGCTATCTACTATGGATTTCAAAGGCAGCGTCACACTGTTTTTCTCAAATATCTCTCAAATGAATTGTTGTATCAGTATGGTATTTCAGCACAAAGCCTGTTACACCCCGACCTAATTTATGGCCGATATAGCATTTTGCTATATGTGTTACGTTAGCAGTTTACTCGTGAATATTAAGACGAAGCCGGGAGGTCACGTGTACACATTCAAAGGAATGTGTAGTATTCGTCTTGCCCCCCCCCCCCCCAACACCCCCCAAACCACTGCTTAGCTACCCCTAAATCTCCCCCTCCTCACCGTCTCCCCATCCACACCCCCTCCTCACTCTCGTCTCCCTGCATCTCCCATCAATATATTACGGTCATGTTATGCACTGTACTTGTAGCTACTTATATTATGTCAGTATATATATAGATATAATAATTATAGTGTATGCACTAATATTCATGCAGCTTACGATATTATTGAGTACGTAAACAAGGGGTAGTGCAAATTATTATGGAGGCAAGACGTATTCCACACTGTTAATTACTGTACTTACTCTAGTTGTACTTACTCTAGTTGTATTGCGAGAGTGAGCATACTCGTTATTTCCCGCCTCCTATATGTGTAGGTGTTATATGTATCGTTGGAATGGCTGTGGATGTGTAGTCTGTATTTTTAGCCAATTGGCGACATCGGAAACGAAGGCTTAGGGTGGATCTGTATGGTACCATTCTCACTATAGACGGTACCGTCTCGCCCGAAGGCTTAGGTAGCCATCAGCTTAGGTGAACCATATGATACCCATCTCGCCTTGTACCATTTTTGCCGGATGTTTGTGCACATGTGGTAGAAGGACAAAGAACACGTTCTATTGGTATTACCTGTGGTCTGGACCTATTGTGATAACTTGTTTTTAGTGTGTGCTAAATACTGTGCATTCATCATAAAATATAAACATGGTTAAGTCAAGATATTAATATTTTGTTAACTTATGTCTTTGATAACCACATCATCACCTATAGACTGCATATACTTCTCTCCATCACTGCATCTCTCATTGTAGCCTTATCAAATAAATATAAAGTACCAAATACACTGCATATATTGTGACGTATCATTAGGACTATTACATACATTACATTACTGTCATGAAGTAGATGCATTATGATCGATAAATATATTGTAGGAATAAAATGAGGCAAACATGACAATACTGAAAACCATTTATTCGCTATCACTGCCCATGAAAACATCGTCAGAAAGTGACGAGGGATGGGGGGGGGGGGGGGCAATTACAGGAGGCGGAATGTATTCAATAAAGGTACACTTTACATATCATGACACGGTTCAGAACACACGTAATAACATACGATTCCGTTTATTTGGTTTACTACACATGACTGCATGCATTGGCCTCCTAATACACACATACGGCAAAACATCCATTACCAAGGGGATTATGCATTACTTTCATGCTCGTTCGCCCCACTTCTCGTTTCCATGCCCAGACATAGCAGTAACTGTATGAATAATACCAAAGTATGATACTTAAATACATAATTATATAGTATTTAATATACGTAATCACAATAACCTAAGTATTCATGATAACATAAACCGTATACTACAGCTTTGAAAGAGGGAGGGTGAGTGGGAGTAATGAGGGAGACGGGGAGAAGGTGAACTAGGCACTGGGGTAATGGTCTGGGGGTTGGAGGGGTTAGACAGTACCCCACACTCGTCTGAATGTGTACAAGACCCTAGAGGCGATGACTGGATTAGACTTAATATTCTTCAGTAAACTTTGACTAAACACTTATGGCAATGTAATATATTATCTATAAATTAGGTCGGGGTGTAACAGGCTTTGTGCTGAAATACCATACTGATACAACAATTCATTTGAGAGATATTTGCGAAAAACAGTGTGACGCTGCCTTTGAAATCCATTAGTAATAGGCAAATATCTCGTGAGAACTAAAGCGATAATACGTTGGCTGACTAGCTCTGCACCAACGGGACCATGGAAGTTAAAAAAGGCAGGGAAAAGAGGAGATAAGAATGTAAGGTAGTAGAGAAAGTTCACATCAGTCAGAAGAATATATATAGTTAGCAAGGGAAATGAGAAGTCGCTCTGCCTAATGAGTTCTGATCAAAAAATGGCTAGACTTCCCTTTTTATACTCGGCCCTCTAGTGAGCCCAACGTGAACTACTAAGGACCGCCCACTGACAATCATTACGTAATTTCTCTCTCTCCTCTGGGATAGACAAAGGCTTTCCTAGCACTGAGGGGAGGGGGGGGGGGGGGGGTGCTAGTGAGTTAGGCCCACCTCCCGCATGGCGCACCCACTGACCCCCAACTGTGGCTGCCTCTCCCATCATTACAAATAAGTTTTACACACAATACTTATAACTAATGATATAAAATAGAACTCGTTGACTCAGATGAAAACAAAATACATATTCATATTACTTATAGTACAACGGCTCACATGAACTAAGTTAGGAAACTCTACATAGACTACAGCCAAAGTTCCTGCCCTGACGATCCTAGCGAGAGTGGGGCATGACTAGGCGTTCTGTACAGCATGCTCACACTGGACATGCGTCACACCTCCCCCAAGATTTTACTTGCTCAACCCTGAGCTAAAATCTGACAAACACAGAACCCCATCAAGCCCCTCACACCCAGTGACCGCATGGCACTAAAACAAAGCTGAGTTTATCACCAAAACACATCTTATTATTAAAAAAAAAAAAATCACATTTTAGAACTCCTCCCAACAATAGCAAAAAGACACAATATCATGCTCCCAGAGCGAGCTTACAGCAGCTCAGCCGTTTGATAGTTCGTGGACTACTCAAACTCTATAGGCTATGACAAACTTATATGATTACCTATATCAAAAGAAAGTTTTTATATGATGTTTTATATTTTAATATGTTTTTTCCGGCTGCACTATAAGGGCAGCCTATTTTCCTCCACTCAAACCCACACACCTGTGATAGCCTACGACTGAACATCCACCCTTGATAAACAATCCGCGATCACATTGTCACATCCAGCAATATGACGGATGTCCAGGTTATACTCCTCCAACATCAAAGACCACCTGGTCCGTCTCATATTGCGATTGTGAAATTGATTCAGGAATCTCAAAGGGTGATGATCAGTGTAGATAACCACGACTGGGCCATAGGCTGGAACATACACCTCAAAGTGCCTGAGCGACAGCACAATCGCCAGTAATTCCTTTTCTATTGTAGAATAGTTCTTTTGTGCAGCATTGAACTTCTTAGGAAATAAACTTACTGAGTGTTCCACACCTTCATTGTCTGTCTGTAGCAAGACGGCACCAGCCCCTACACCACTAGCATCTGTTGCCAGCTGAAAAGGCCTGTTAAAGTCTGGGGCCCTGAGTATCGGGTGAGTACATAGCAAATGTTTCACCAAAGTGAAAGCCTTTTCACACTCAGGTGCCCACAAAAACTGTTTGTCTTTAGATAACAAATCTGTGAGAGGTGCCAACACCGTTGAGTAACCTTTTATGAAGCGTCTGTAGTAGCCTATCATACCCAAGAATCTCATAATCTGCTTCTTGGTTGTTGGGTGCGGAAATTTATTGATAGCCTGTACCTTGTTCTGAGGAGGGCACACCTGTCCCCTTCCCACTACAAACCCAAGGTACTGGACAGTGGCTTTTACGAAGTCACACTTTGCCAAATTTACTACCAGACCTGCTTCACTAAGTTTCCGGAACAAGGTCTCAAGGTGCTCACAATGGCTCTCAAAGTCATCATAAATGATTACATCGTCCAAATATACGGTGCAATTTGGAATGTCCTTTACAATTTCATTCATCAGGTTCTGAAACGTTGCTGGTGCATTCTTAAGTCCGTAAGGCATAACATTACACCGGTAGGTACTCCCGTCCACAACAAAACCACATACCTCTTTAGCACGCTCGGACAAAGGTACTTGCCAGTAACCTTTTACTAAATCTACTTTAGACAAAAAACGAGCATTACCAATTTTGTCAACACTATCATTAACCCGAGGAAGGGGATATGGGTTAGTTGGAGTCAAACCGTTTAACCTACGGAAATCAATACAAAAGCGTACCTTGCCATCTGGCTTAGGCTGCAGTGTTACGGGGGAAGTCCACTTAACTGTGCCTTTCTCTATCAACCCTCTACCGACCATATACTCCAACTCATCCCTCAGAGCTGGTAGTTTTATGGGGGGCACACGGTACGGGATTGACTTAAAGGGTAGATGGTCCCCCACGTCAACATCATGCATAGCCCGAGTAGTGAGGCCTGGGTGTTCAGCAAATACAGTGGGGTATGAACCGAACAACTGACAGATAGCATCAAACTGCGGCTCAGGCAAATGAGCTATAGCCTCGTCAGCCCTTAGGCTCGAGTTCCCCGCCCACTGATCCGCTGAAACATGTTGATCCCAGCTATCCTCCTCTGAAGCTTGACTGTCCCCCTCTCCTTCTCCACCACGGCCGCAACAAGCCAACACAGGGACAGTGAGAGGCTCAGAGGGGCGCCTCACATACTCTTTAATAAGGTTCACGTGACATAACTGGTTCTTTTTCCTCCTGTCTGGAGTGGCAACAAGGTAATCTAAGTCTGAAATTTGTTCTACAATTTTATAAGGTCCAGTGTACTTCGCAGAGAGGGGGTTACCAACCAAAGGCAACAAAATTAATACCTCTTGTCCTACAGTGAACTTCCGGAGCCTCACTTTGCGATCATACCTGTCCTTCATCAAAGCTTGTGATTCTGTCAAATTTCTACCTGCCATCTCCAGACTCTTAAGCATGCGCTCACGGCTTTCAAGCACATACTTTAATAATGGACAAGGCTGCACAGTCCCCTCCCAAATTTCTTTCAGCATGTTAAGGGGGCCCCTGACACGGTGTCCAAAAATCAGCTCGTTTGGACTAAATCCCAGGCTCTCACCAGGTACCTCCCGAGCAGCAAACAGCACATAAGGCAATCCAAGATCCCAATCCATACCGTTGTCAGCACAATAACACCTGAGCATGCTTTTAAGTGTAGCATGCCACCGCTCAAGCACCCCTTGACTCTCAGGGTGATACGCTGACGATACTACTGCTCGTATCCCATGCTGTTGCATTGTTTGCTTGAACATGTTGGAGGTGAAATTAGATCCCTGATCAGACTGAATCTCCTCCGGGTACCCGTACCTTGAGAAGTACCACAATAAGTTACTGACTACCGTCTTAGCCATTCCATTTTTCATAGGGTATGCACCGGGGTATCTAGTGGCAACATCCATTATGGTTAACAAACATTTATTTCCCGCCTTAGTGGGAGGGAGTGGACCAACCATGTCAACAATAATTTTACTAAAGGGTGGCCCAATCACAGGAATAGGGTGTAACGGAGCCTTAGGAATAACTTGGTTCGGTTTCCCGACACGTTGACAAATATCACATGAGTTTATCCATGACTGCACATGAGACTTCATCCCCGGCCACCAAAACAATTTCCCCAAAGCCGCCACCGTTTTTCTCACCCATAGATGTCCTGCCAGTGGTGTGTCATGCGCCAACCTCAGTAGGCTATCCCTGCACTCCCGTGGCACCACCAACTGGTCCACTACTCCGGACCCCTTTTGCCAACTACGTTTAGGGTCTTGAAAACGCCTATAGAGGATGCCTTCTAAATAAAAAAAATCTCCTGGCTGTGCATCGCCGTCCTCGTCGAGCTCTACAGCTCCATTAGCACACGTTTGGAGCTCAGGGTCCTTTAGTTGCAACCGACGTATATCTGAGGGTGCCAAGCGATCTAACTGCTCCCGAAGCAATGCATGACCTTCCCCGATACTGGGCTGCTCCCTCTGTCTCTCTCGATGTACATAACGTTGCTGTCGTGGAGACTCGTCATGCCCAGCCTCGTCACTCTCGATGACAGGCCCAGGGGCTACTCCAGAATTAAGTAATGGTGCTAATACTGAATCACCCAGGAGAGCCGCCGAGTCAAAACTCTTAAAACCAACTCCAGCTTTAGCCTCCTCCTGTTGATCGTTCCTCCGCTGGTCTGAAGACGGAAGACTAGGCTGTGACACATTAGCTGCCCGAGCTCGGGTGACAACACATGCCATGGGTTGTGTCTGGCACCGCTCGACCCACTCTTGCTCTTCCCTACTCACGTCGGCCGGCCTCTCGGCAACGACTAAGGGTAGTACCTCAGAAGCGGGCATTGCAAAGTCGTTGCCGAGAAGAAGGTCGACGCCCTCCACTGGCAGTTTCTCCACAATCCCGACATCCAATTCACGTGCCACACCATCCACCTCCAACCGCACCAGCGGGTATGACCGAGTTGCATTAATACCCTGCACCACTACCACCCGAGCCGCGTTTATAGGGTAGCCAGTCAAGTTTTTCATCAGAGTCTGGGAAGCACGTGTATCACGCAAGACCTCTACTCCATGCTTGCGCCCCGCCCACATCACGCAACCCCGCCCTCTATGGTCGCAAAAAACATCCTGAGCAGGGTTCGAGCCTCCCAGGTGCTTCTGCATTGGCTGTGCCTCAGCCTCTGACGAACTGCCCCGGGCAAACTCAGATGACTTCGGAGACACACCAATGTTGCAGGCCAAAGACACAGCTGCTGTAGGTGGTTTGCTAGGACAGACTCTTGCAAAGTGCCCCTTTTTATGACATTGATAACACTCCAACTCCCCTTTGGGCTTCCCTTGGTACTGGGAAGGGCCCGGCCCCTTCTTAAATGGGACGGTGCTAGTCTTGTGGTCAGTCTTGGTATCATGGCTCTTGTACTTGTTTGCATAAGGTATATCACTAACTCGGGGCCCCTGGTTACCTGCCTCACTACGCTGGGCAGACCCGCACCCACGAATTAGTGATAGCCGGAGGTCAGCCATCTCAGCTGCCTCCTGTAGAGTTTTTGGGTTCTTTTCTTTAATAGTTAGTCATTTCTGCACCAGTACACTTATAAAACTGCTCGAGCAGAAACAGCTCAGTCAACTGTTCGGCCGTCTCAGCTTTCTCAGAACGTGTCCAGTTTTTAAGTGCATCTTTTAAGTCCCGGGCATGTTCAAGAAAGGTCGCCTCCCTAGTCTTTGTAACACCCCGAAACTTCAATCGATATGTTTCCGGTTGCAACTCGTATGCCCGTAGGACAGCTCTCTTCAATTCTGGGTAGTCAATGCAAGACTCTAAAGGCAGTTTATCATAAGCCTTCAGACCCTTACCCGTAAGTCTTGAGGAGACTAGAGCTGCCCACTTCTCTTCAGGCCAATTATGCTCCCTACACTTCTTCTCAAAACGAATACAAAATTCTGTGACTTCAGTTTCACTAAATACCGGCACCAATTTGACTAATTGGGCCAAGGACTGTTCTCTTACTTGGCCCTCATGGCCCATCCGAGTCCCTGTCGACTCTGCACGAGTCTTATCTAAATCTAATTTAGCACAATATTTCTCCGAGTCGTACCTAAGCTCAGCCTCATGCCTCCTAACCTCAATCTCCTGCCTCCTGGTCTCATTCTCCTGCTTCCTAGCCTCAATCTTAGCAAGCTCAAGTCTAAATACCATATCTGGAGACAGGCAAGAAGAGAGAGCTGCCACTACTGAAGGAGGGGGGGCAAAAACTGGGGAACCACCATGTGCACCACCCGAGGGCACTCCAATCTGCCAATTCTCATCCCTCTGTGGGAGAGTACTAACCTCCGGTAACTGAGTGGACGGCACTGTGGGAGTCGAGTGAGAGGGGATCTGGGGAGGAACCCCCCCAAATGCCCTCTCCTCCGAAACCCCATGTCGCCCACGCAACACCCAGGAAATCAGCTCCCCCTTGGACATCCCTACTACATTGGAAATGCCCAAAACCTTGGCTATCAGGTGCAAGCCACAAACATCCACCCCAGTCAGCCTCTCCTCCGTCACGTGGTACCGCTTACTCACAAAAACTCTAGCATCCTCCTCACTGGTTACTAACGGCACACCTTCAAATGACATCTCTCGCTCATCGTCAGTGCTAATGCACGACATACTGAAGTCCACAAAAAAATTCTCGAGACAAAAGTGTTAAACTTCCTATGCAAGCACTAATTACTAAATTAACTGGAGTCTCTTAAATGCTTTACTAATTGCCATACAAAAAAAATATTCTTCAATATGCATGCTAAAATACAAACAAACAAATGTTGTACAACTCTGCAAAAATTTATACTGTTCACAAAATCCTAAGCAAGGTCGCCATTTGTTACGACCTGGCACTCGGGTACACAAGGGCTCTCAATCAGGACTCGAATACGGCTCGCTGCCACAACGGAAACACACGATCCCAACCCCTGAGTACTGCCAGCCGAACAAAAAAACACCAATACCTTCCAGAGTTCAATCTGCTATAACGGGGTATACAAGAACTCGGTACTAGTGTTCAACAACAGACTAATAAAGAGACAGAAATTATCTAGTCTGGTCAACAATCAAACAAAGAAGTAAGAAACAACAACACCAAAGAATAGTGTTGGCCGAAGCCGAAGTAATCCACCCTTGACTAAGAACTTAAGAAGTCCTCCACCCTCTACTTCGGATCGGCACTATTACGTTACGTTAATTAATAGTCCTTAAGCATCGAGCAAGGAATCTTCTGAAAAAAGTTAGATGCTTCTCGGATGCTCGTAAGAAGTACGTATCGGATTTTGAACAGTAATTCAAAAAGCAAAAACACTGGCAATTAAATACTATTAAAGGTTTAAATTGGCATAAGAATAATTAAAAGAATATGCAATAGTAAATGGCAAACATTAAAAAGAAGTACTCCGCAAATGCAACGGCAATAGCCTACTCGGATTGTGCTCGTGGGCCACTAATCACTAAAGTAGCCAAGGTTGCAACACATGAAATCAATAGTGCATAAACAATATCATACATAAGGAAAGCTTCAATACTATTCTGTATCTACTAATCGAGTAAAGTCTAGCTGGGGTACTGTGGGCAAAAGGTAGCAGTGACTGAGCAAAAACGGCTCCTAGCCTAGCGAAGTCCTCACAACTGTTTAAAGTATTACGTTAAAACTAACAAGTGCACTTTGAGAAATCCAGATCCCTTGTATCTGGTTTTCTCCCGGCTCCTTGACAAAGTAAAAACAAACTGTTAATAAAATACAGGGTGGTTAGGCTCTTGCCCTCACGCACTGTAAATTATTAACTCAACACAGTCAGCCGCGAAGACAACCTAGGCTTCACTGAACCGAAACGAGTATGCAGGTTTATAGCTCAACCACTGCATCAAACAACAACTCGTAACACAGAAAAGCCTTACCCCAGTCTAGCATTACCTAGACTAGCAGAAAACAGGAATAATAATAATAACACACAGGGAAATGCATATACAAGTGCAACAAACATAAATCAATCCTATTCTAAGTTAACCCTTCCAAAATAGGCTATCTAATAGGCAAATATCTCGTGAGAACTCAAGCGATAATACGTTGGCTGACTAGCTCTGCACCAACGGGACCATGGAAGTTAAAAAAGGCAGGGAAAAGAGGAGATAAGAATGTAAGGTAGTAGAGAAAGTTCACATCAGTCAGAAGAATATATATAGTTAGCAAGGGAAATGAGAAGTCGCTCTGCCTAATGAGTTTTGATCAAAAAATGGCTAGACTTCCCTTTTTATACTCGGCCCTCTAGTGAGCCCAACGTGAACTACTAAGGACCGCCCACTGACAATCATTACGTAATTTCTCTCTCTCCTCTGGGATAGACAAAGGCTTTCCTAGCACTGAGGGGAGGGGAGGGGGGGGGGGGGGAGTGCTAGTGAGTTAGGCCCACTTCCCGCATGGCGCACCCACTGACCCCCAACTGTGGCTGCCTCTCCCATCAT
The DNA here is from genome assembly GCA_032716605.1 of Paralithodes platypus. Taxonomy (NCBI): domain Eukaryota; kingdom Metazoa; phylum Arthropoda; class Malacostraca; order Decapoda; family Lithodidae; genus Paralithodes; species Paralithodes platypus. The sequence goes on from CM064490.1 coordinate 25,622,222, forward strand.
TACAAATAAGTTTTACACACAATACTTATAACTAATGATATAAAATAGAACTCGTTGACTCAGATGAAAACAAAATACATATTCATATTACTTATAGTACAACGGCTCACATGAACTAAGTTACGAAACTCTACATAGACTACAGCCAAAGTTCCTGCCCTGACGATCCTAGCGAGAGTGGGGCATGACTAGGCGTTCTGTACAGCATGCTCACACTGGACATGCGTCACAATACGAATACATTACTTAATTGTTCTCCATGAAGAGGATATTGAAGTAATATAGTTCACTTGTAAAGGTTGACATGAGCTGCGCGGGTTAAATAACTCTCTCTATAACCCATCTCACCACAACCTTCCTTCCACAACTGACCTTCTCCGCCTCTCTCCCGCCAGCCATCGCGGTATGAATATCAATGACCTGGTGAGAGAAATAGGAAAGCAAAGTCATATGAAAGACTGGAGCTGCAGACAGACAGTAAAATGTAAGGGTGAAGGGGAAGCCAGGCAACAAGTCAGAGTAAATATTTTTAGAAGATAAATACAAAGTAACTGGAGGATCCGAATATAACATAATATAACATTTTCATTGTACAAAGATAATAGCAATAGATGTTTTTTGAAGGACACCTTACAATGGGTGATGGAACATGCTGAAATAAATATGTGTGTAAGATAAGACCATTGGTAATGTGTTGGTATGCCTGTAGACAGCTCCTCGCGATTATATGATATGATTCCCATAACTGCTTCACATTAGTATCAGCGTTTATGATGGCGAAAGCTGGAATTTAGCATTATAGTGAAATATATACATTGGGTGTTGTAAGGTATGGGAAGGGAGAGAACTGTACACAATACCTGAGGAAGAGAAGAGTGGATGTTGGTGTAAGTCGATATCCCAAGTGAGGAATTGTTGAAGGACAGTGTTTGACTGAGTCACACTGCTGGTATTGTTGTGTTGTTATTACCACTGATATTGTTGACCACACTATTGTTGAAGGACAGTGTTGGACTGAGTCACACTGCTGGTATAGTTGTGTTGTTATTACCACTGGTATTGTTGAAGGACAGTGTTGGACTGAGTCACACTGCTGGTATAGTTGTGTTGTTATTACCACTGATATTGTTGAAGGACAGTGTTGGACTGAGTCACACTGCTGGTATTGTTGTGTTGTTATTACCACTGATATTGTTGACCACACTATTGTTGAAGGACAGTGTTGGACTGAGTCACACTGCTGGTATAGTTGTGTTGTTATTACCACTGGTATTGTTGAAGGACAGTGTTGGACTGAGTCACACTGCTGGTATAGTTGTGTTGTTATTACCACTGATATTGTTGACCACACTATTGTTGAAGGACAGTGTTGGACTGAGTCACACTGCTGGTATAGTTGTGTTGTTATTACCACTGATATTGTTGACCACACTATTGTTGAAGGACAGTGTTGGACTGAGTCACACTGCTGGTATAGTTCTGTTGTTATTACCTCTGATATTGTTGACCACACTATTGTTGAAGGACAGTGTTGGACTGAGTCACACTGCTGGTATAGTTGTGTTGTTATTACCACTGATATTGTTGAAGGACAGTGTTGGACTGAGTCACACTGCTGGTATAGTTGTGTTGTTATTACCACTGGTATTGTTGAAGGACAGTGTTGGACTGAGTCACACTGCTGGTATAGTTGTGTTGTTATTACCACTGATATTGTTGACCACACTATTGTTGAAGGACAGTGTTGGACTGAGTCACACTGCTGGTATAGTTCTGTTGTTATTACCTCTGATATTGTTGACCACACTATTGTTGAAGGACAGTGTTGGACTGAGTCACACTGCTGGTATAGTTGTGTTGTTATTACCACTGATATTGTTGAAGGACAGTGTTGGACTGAGTCACACTGCTGGTATTGTTGTGTTGTTATTACCACTGATATTGTTGACCACACTATTGTTGAAGGACAGTGTTGGACTGAGTCACACTGCTGGTATAGTTGTGTTGTTATTACCACTGGTATTGTTGAAGGACAGTGTTGGACTGAGTCACACTGCTGGTATAGTTGTGTTGTTATTACCACTGATATTGTTGACCACACTATTGTTGAAGGACAGTGTTGGACTGAGTCACACTGCTGGTATAGTTCTGTTGTTATTACCTCTGATATTGTTGACCACACTATTGTTGAAGGACAGTGTTGGACTGAGTCACACTGCTGGTATAGTTGTGTTGTTATTACCACTGATATTGTTGAAGGACAGTGTTGGACTGAGTCACACTGCTGGTATAGTTGTGTTGTTATTACCACTGATATTGTTGACCACACTATTGTTGAAGGGCAGTGTAGGACTGAGTCACACTGCTGGTATAGTTGATATTGTTTTTTGGCGGATAGTTGCGTTTCTCGGGTGTTTGTAGCATGTAACATATAATATTATAATTAAACACTTGTGCAACAATGTTGCAAATTAATCTAAATGATAACAGATTTTCAGTAATCGGCGACAGAGAAATGTCTTTTTCAAATTAGACAATGACATTACCTGTTACTAGCTTCCCATTGAAACAACGACAACTTGGTGTTATTCATACATTATTTTGTTATTTACATAATTATGTCCAGTATCCTACTCATTGTGATTCAATGATATGCCATGCAGTATATTTTCATTATATTCACTTTACATGTTCAGTTTGTTTCTGTATCCTTCACTGATCGTCCTTTGGCTTTCCCCTCTATGAATCCATCCCATGAAGCCCCCTTTTCTCCCGGCTTCATCTAAACATTTGTATTAGTACCCCCTTTGTCCTACTTCTGAAACATTTACTTTTATTCCTTGCGTTATTGTCGGTTATTATTAAATTCCCTGCTTCCTTCTGTGTGCATCTCTTGGTCCGCTAAATGCAGACTTACTTGGATTCCCACTTGCTTTGTTTGTGTGTGTGTGTGTGTGTTTGTATTCCTTTTTAATACATTTTGAGTTAAGTTATAGTATCAGTTAGTTTAGCTTTAGAACAAGTGGCGGTGCTTAATGACTTAGCAGGTCGAGACAGATGGGCGGCATATGCCCACCAAGTTTGGTGAACATCGGTTCATAACTCTGTGAGACAGACAAACAAACAAACAAACACACAACTTGGCGCTGTAGGTAACAAAAGGGGTAGGATCAAATATGTCCGTAGCATTTACTGAAGAGCCGTAACTGTTATCCAGTAATGATTCTTCTTCCAAAATATGTGCTATGGTAGCTAACTGTATAAATCACAATAATTGTCATGTTATTGTAATAATAATGTGCCATCATATTGACAATTTATAAATCAAAGTGTGCTGCAAGAGTGAAAGATGTATAAAGACAATTTTGGAAGTGATGAAAGGAAGCGATAGAATGAAACAGATGAGAATATCTGATCATAAATCTCAAATATATGATTGACTGTGGACCATCTCTGTATAGATAACACGAGGAAGGGAGATAACATTTATGTCTATCAACGACACAAACAACATACAATAAAATTGGTCATTCCATCAACCATCATGTTATAATAGACCCTTCGTTATAGTGAGGTTATGGGAACGGTAAACAAAGATATAAGGGGAATTGTTGAACAAAGAGAAGAATGGTGATGGGCTGGTCTATCAGAGTGAGAACTGAGCGATCTCTGCCATACCCATAGCTTACTCCGACTGTTCCTTTTACTTATGTATTTCCTAGATCTCAAGTGACGGCGTCTTTTCCGTGGATTGACCTCCCAATCTACCAAGATTGGAAGCCAAAGCGTCACGTTTTTCCTTTGCCCCTCAACTTTCTCTTCATAATTGCTGAGGGGCACAGGGCCCTGGGTGGGACTTTGGTTTCCCGGGCGTTTCCGCACCCTCCTCAGCTTCCCGCCATGGAGTGGCTTCGGTCACCCAGGCTTTATTGTGGTAGGCAGAGAGGGTTCTGAGGGGGGCGCTCAGTTATGGCCTTGGCCTTGCTCGGGGCCTTGGGGCTGTTCGGCCAGGCAGCTTGGGGAACAACAACAACAACAACAACAAAGAGAAAAGAGAGATAGAATACTGACCATACCTTACCCTCCCAGCAAGGTGGTCAGGACTTAAATTTAAGTAGATATAACAAACCCGATAGTAAAGGAAAGTGAAAGGAACTAATATCAAAGAAGAAGGCTCTCCCAGGACCCTCCATTCCCTTGGTATTTGCGGTGCATGAGGACAAGTTGGACGTGAATAACCTTGTAGTACTTGCAAACCACCGTCACGAATATATAGAATAATTATAAATGAAAATTGAATACTATGCAAGCCTTCACCTATAAATATACACACACACATTTTGTTTTCCTAAGCCTTTTTCAACTGGAAACAGTGTTCATTACTGCCAGATCGCCTAATCATTAGTAATTGTCTAATTCATCCCATGTTCTCTGTAACATGAGTCTAGCCTGTTTTAATATGCACCTATTGAAGCAGTCACTTATTTTGATAAGGAACTAAGAATACTGTGTTGAAAATATGATTTCGTTGATGCTAGGTTTGCTGTCCTGCGTATTAATCTTAATTTGGTTGTCCTCTCGTAAAACGCTCTAAGTTACTAAGATCTTTTCCAAACTAAAAACACTCATCAATTTTAGTCTTATTCTCCATATCTGAAGTGTAATAATAAGTGTAATATCTGACATATTCTTACATTAAAGGGCATTTGCCAATCCTCGAACCATTCTATGGTGTTATTTAGATCTGTTTTCAAGCTAATTATATCGCTTTCTGAAATTATAGCATTTCCTATCTTAGTGTGATCCGCGAATTTGGGGAGTATTTTAATGGTACCATTGTCTATATCATTGATATATATTGTGAACAAAGTTGGACCAAATATTGAGCCATGAGCGAGTCTACTTTCACTAGAGCTAGGCACTGGAGTCAGAGCGATTTCACACCACAGATAAAAGGGGGCTATCCAAGTTTTCCAATCTCCTTTACTTGGGATTAGCTCTATATACAGTATACTTGAATAAGTCCTAAGCACTTTGGTTGGATAATAATGTCTGTGTGAAAAGTTTATCTATCTAATCTATAAACATATCTATGGGGTAAAATACTACAGTTTGTTGAAGATTCACTGCGCCTCTAAAACGTTCATCAGATAATGGATCACCCAATAGGATCGATCTTCTTCCATAATACATAATATCCTTAGTATTGGTTGGTGACTGCTAATGGTTCCTACTGTTTATATCATGCACACCTTGTTTAACACAATTACTGCAGCACTTGTCATATAACAATTATTGCTTGGTCACCAATGTACTACACAGGTGTTTTGGACTAAAAGTTACCTTCCTTCCCTGCACATTTTCAATTATAAACAAGAGATATAATATATTTCAATGTTATGTCCCTGCAAAGAGAGGAATACACCTTGCCAATGACACCTGAATCATGACTGTACGACCACTGGTTGCCGTGCAACCATATTGCACAGGTGACGCTAAATCGGTAAACATTAGTGAGTTTTCGCGGTTTTCGCTATCCTTAAGTCTGTAAGGTAACTGGAGATATCTTCCACTGACACTAGTGTCCGCCCAGACAACGCTGGCGGTGGATGGGATGGACCCACGCTGCTTATACTTGCTAGCCTGCCTCCCAGGCCTTGTTCTAGGCTGATATTCGGCAATTGTCATATGATAAGTGCCTCAGTGATGACCATATTTTGTATATAGCAGCCTGCAGTCATTGAGTTTACTAATATAAATAATCAATACATATTGACTAATGAAATATAATGTTCAATAAAGTGTTATTATTTCTATATATGGCAATACATAAACCAATTAAATTAATATGGACACTTTTGTATTGTTTTACTTTACAAAATATATGGTCACATTATATATACAGTATACTGTATGTACCAAAATATTTGTGAAACATGATTTCCAATCTCTATTAACCCTCTCAGTCATATATGACGCGATCGCGTCATATGGCGGTTTGTCCTAAAGTATCATATGACGCGATCGCGTCATATGAACTTAGTGAAATAGCTCAATAATAAGTTTATGACGCGATTTGTGTCATATTGAGCTCAGTAAGTTAGATCATAATTTGTCGTTGGTGGCAACCCCAAATTCCTCCGACTTCTAACGGTCCCTCAGTGTGAGAAAGAGTGTTCTGGGGAAAATACCGGGCGCTCGGAAAACCCATAACTTACGGAACTAAATATGAGGGAGAGAGTTAATATCCTACATTGATTTTGGAAGTACAATGGCCATGTGTATTTCTAGTGAAGTGATAACTGCCTGATAGTATAACAAACACAATTGCTATTAATCCCACTGAAACTGTATCCCTCTTTACACCCGGATGTTAATGAACTATATGTCTGTATTATTATGATGGTGAACACTGACAACACTGCCAGTATATAATGTATGACCTACACAGTATTAACCTACTGTCTATGATGGTGAACACTGACAAAACTGCCAGTATATAATGTATGACCTACACAGTGTAAACCTACTGTCTATGATGGTGAACACTGACAACACTGCCAGTATATAATGTATGACCTACACAGTGTAAACCTACTGTCTATGATGGTGAACACTGACAACACTGCCAGTATATAATGTATGACCTACACAGTGTAAACCTACTGTCTATGATGGTGAACACTGACAACACTGCCAGTATATAATGTATGACCTACACAGTGTAAAGCTATTGTCTATGATGGTGAACACTGACAACACTGCCAGTTATATTATAATATATTAATATTATAATGCCTTATCATTATGTTCGTATTTTAGTTAACAGTAGACAACCTGACTAAATTGGGAAAAGGTCTTTAGCAGTATATAATGTATGACCTACACAGTGTAAACCTACTGTCTATGATGGTGAACACTGACAACACTGCCAGTATATAATGTATGACCTACACAGTGTAAACCTACTGTCTATGATGGTGAACACTGACAACACTGCCAGTATATAATGTATGACCTACACAGTGTAAACCTACTGTCTATGATGGTGAACACTGACAACACTGCCAGTATATAATGTATGACCTACAGAGTGTAAACGTACTGTCTATGATGGTGAACACTGACAACACTGCCAGTATATAATGTATGACCTACACAGTGTAAACCTACTGTCTATGATGGTGAATACTGACAACACTGCCAGTATATAATGTATGACCTACACAGTGCAAACCTACTGTCTATGATGGTCATGAACACTGACAACACTGCCAGTATATAATGTATGACCTACACAGTGTAAACCTACTGTCTATGATGCTGAACACTGACAACACTGCCAGTATATAATGTATGACCTACACAGTGTAAACCTACTGTCTATGATGGTGAACACTGACAACACTGCCAGTATATAATGTATGACCTACACAGTGTAAACCTACTGTCTATGATGGTGACCACTGACAACACTGCCAGTATATAATGTATGACCTACACAGTGCAAACCTACTGTCTATGATGGTGAACACTGACAACACTGCCAGTATATAATGTATGACCTACACAGTGTAAACCTACTGTCAATGATGGTGAACACTACCAGTATAATGTATGACCTACACAGTGTAAACCTACTGGCAATAATGGTGAACACTGACAACACTGCCAGTATATAATGTATGACCTACACAGTGTAAACCTACTGTCTATGATGGTGAACACTGACAACACTGCCAGTATATAATGTATGACCTACACAGTGTAAACCTACTGTCTATGATGATGAACACTGACAACACTGCCAGTATATAATGTATGACCTACACAGTGTAAACCTACTGTCTATGATGGTGAACACTGACAACACTGCCAGTATATAATGTATGACCTACACACTGTAAACCTACTGTCTATGATGGTGAACACTGACAACACTGCCAGTATATAATGTATGACCTACACAGTGTAAACCTACTGTCTATGATGGTGAACACTGACAACACTGCCAGTATATAATGTATGACCTACACAGTGTAAACCTACTGTCTATGATGGTGAACACTGACAACACTGCCAGTATATAATGTATGACCTACACAGTGTAAACCTACTGTCTATGATGGTGAACACTGACAACACTGCCAGTATATAATGTATGACCTACACAGTGTAAACCTACTGTCAATGATGGTGAACACTACCAGTATAATGTATGACCTACACAGTGTAAACCTACTGTCTATGATGGTGAACACTGACAACACTGCCAGTATATAATGTATGACCTACACAGTGTAAACCTACTGTCTATGATGCTGAACACTGACAACACTGCCAGTATATAATGTATGACCTACAGTGTAAACCTACTGTCTATGATGGTGAACACTGACAACACTGCCAGTATATAATGTATGACCTACACAGTGTAAACCTACTGTCTATGATGCTGAACACTGACAACACTGCCAGTATATAATGTATGACCTACACAGTGTAAACCTACTGTCTATGATGGTGAACACTGACAACACTGCCAGTATATAATGTATGACCTACACAGTGTAAACCTACTGTCTATGATGGTGAACACTGACAACACTGCCAGTATATAATGTATGACCTACACAGTGTAAACCTATTGTCTATGATGGTGAACACTGACAACACTGCCAGTATATAATGTATGACCTACACAGTGTAAACCTACTGTCTATGATGGTGAACACTGACAACACTGCCAGTATATAATGTATGACCTACACACTGTAAACCTACTGTCTATGATGGTGAACACTGACAACACTGCCAGTATATAATGTATGACCTACACAGTGTAAACCTACTGTCTATGATGGTGAACACTGACAACACTGCCAGTATATAATGTATGACCTACACAGTGTAAACCTACTGTCTATGATGGTGAACACTGACAACACTGCCAGTATATAATGTATGACCTACACAGTGTAAACCTACTGTTTATGATGGTGAACACTGACAACACTGCCAGTATATAATGTATGACCTACACAGTGTAAACCTACTGTCAATGATGGTGAACACTACCAGTATAATGTATGACCTACACAGTGTAAACCTACTGTCTATGATGGTGAACACTGACAACACTGCCAGTATATAATGTATGACCTACACAGTGTAAACCTACTGTCTATGATGCTGAACACTGACAACACTGCCAGTATATAATGTATGACCTACACAGTGTAAACCTACTGTCTATGATGGTGAACACTGACAACACTGCCAGTATATAATGTATGACCTACACAGTGTAAACCTACTGTCTATGATGCTGAACACTGACAACACTGCCAGTATATAATGTATGACCTACACAGTGTAAACCTACTGTCTATGATGGTGAACACTGACAACACTGCCAGTATATAATGTATGACCTACAGAGTGTAAACCTACTGTCTATGATGGTGAACACTGACAACACTGCCAGTATATAATGTATGACCTACACAGTGTAAACCTATTGTCTATGATGGTGAACACTGACAACACTGCCAGTATATAATGTATGACCTACACAGTGTAAACCTATTGTCTATGATGGTGAACACTGACAACACTGCCAGTTATATTATAATGTAATAATATTATAATGCCTTATCATTATGTTCGTATTTTAGTTAACAGTAGACAACCTGACTAAATTGGGAAAAGGTCTTTAGCAGTAAACAGATTCACTTGAAACTATTACTATTCAAATGAAACTATTTGGTACTTAGTTTACTCTATTATATTTAATTTTCATGGCGTTTAATAATTTAACTTGGCAACCAATATTGAACTTTTAGCCCAGTCAGCCTCATCCCAGAAAACTAATGCACCTATCTGGCCCTCTCACGGCCATTCTGAAGCTGGAGTTATAATGATTATACCTGGGGATTTCCTGAGAGAATAGGGGAGTGTGTGTGTGTGTGTGTGTGTGATGGGCTGATCCTGTCAGAGTGGGGGTTGAGCGGCCCCTGCTTCCCAGAGCTCAACCTTACTTTATCTCATGCTAAATATGTTTCAGTACTTTTTTTTTACGTAGATAATAGATTTTGTCTTCGATATCCGACAACAAAATGTGACTTCCTCAATTTAAGCTAACTGATTTTGTCTACTCTACTTCTGACTACAAAATTGACCTCCCAAATTTATCAACCCCCTAATTTTAACTATTTCATTAGTACTATACTACTTGTTCTTTAACGGCAAACACACTACACCAGGTATTATAGAGATAGCCGGTTTGCCACAGTTATAACAGAAAACCGATTACGGTGGGTGGCTGTGGCCTGATGAAGTCCATCCGCCTCTCTATTTTGCCTTGGGGTGGGTGTATGACTATATCTCTATATTTTTCATATATCTATATTAATTTCAACTCTTTTCACAATTGTGTGTGTATTTCCCTAATGTCTTCATCTTCATCATCTATATTTACCAAATGTGATTTATCGTAGGACAGACGGGGGAGTAGCGTCCCTGCGAATCCGAGCTACATCTACTTCAACTTGTCTTATAGGTCTAGTTATAAGACTTCTTCTCTATTCTTTACACACACACACAATTTACATACAGTAATATTAAGGACCCTACTGCTACCTCATGCGTGGGAAGAGAGGCTTTGGACACCTCTATAAAAAACACCATTTACAGGTAATGAAAGACTCGAATTAGAGGAATTCCAGGCAGTGGGGACCGACTGTGGACTGTGGCTGCAGTGCCCCGATAAGCCCATTCCTAACGTGTAATGCTTGAACAGTCCCTGTGACCGTTCTATGGTTCATCTGGCTTGATAGGTCTTAGGTGAGAGCTTTACTGCCATGATGGTTGCCAGGCCAACTAAAATACCCGGGTTTGTCTACTGGAATAAGTGTGATATCACTTGATCACTTGATTAAAGAGTCTGGCCGTTTTAGGTTGGTTAGTAGTATTTAGTAAGGATTCAGGCTATCACTATCACTCCCTTTGGAAAATCAGTGTCTTTAGGACACGAGTGCTTCTCAGTTGGGAACTGCGGCACGTTGGGCCTGTCTGACCTCGGGGAGACCTTTGGTTCCATGATCAAGGTATGTGTGAACTCTTTACTAACATAACATCTCTGTTCATACTGATTCATTACAACTTCTTAAGTCAACTACAAAATAAGTAACTCATGCAAATGACGGGATTCTTAATATGAAAAAGTGTTGGCACAACTGGATGCATCCTGTATGTGTTACAGTGTTTGACATACATAATGTTTATTATCCTGTCTGGTGTGTAATATGTGAAATACTTCCCAGCGTGATGTAAAATGTATATTGTTAAAAGGAAATTTGCTGTATTGTGTTTTGTAGTCACTCCTTAAAATTGTAGGCTTCTTTTAATTGACAATGTACATCCATGTATAGACAACTTTTGCGATGTAGCATATTTGCTGATAATACATAAGATTGACTATAGCATGCATAAATAGTGTATACATACTTCAATATCAGTGGTAAGAATTGTATTACAAAACTTAAGCTACCCATGGTATTGTAGTAGAGGCGGTACATCTTGTTCTCAAAATAAATAGTTGTGGTCTGTATTCATAACAAACACATATCTTAGTTAATAATGACTTATTAACTACTTATTCACTCGGCCCTCCACCCGAGTGTATATAGTATAAAGCTTGTCGCTCTCCTTTACCTCTTATAATCAATTATTATATTTATTGTGATTATATTACACACAGAAACATAGCTTATCAGTCATGTCAATATTGAAACTAATGTTCCAACAATAGCCTTCTAACATCCAGACAAAAATATTCACAGTTCATCGTTATCGTACCCCAAAAATAACGCAGTTGGGCCACCACACTTCTCCATAATCTTCGACTTTCAGGGTGGCTTCCTTCCATCGTATGTGTGTAGTGAGTGTGTTCAAAGGTGTTCATTGCTAGCTTATTAGGATGTTAATATGTTTAGTGAGTAAGGACAAATTAGCAGAGTTAATGTAAATAGGGGTTAATAAGGCAATACATTGATATTGGCTAGAAGTGGTAAAATACTATAATGCATGGTGATGATATGAATATTACATACATTGTTACGTATCTTGATCCTCAAGTGGTTAACTTGATGAATCTAGATAGCACAGAGATATATATTAAGGTATCAGTCAGCTGAAGGCAAAACAAAAGTAAAATCTAATAAAATTATTTCCTGTTGTTGCTTCCTTTCCTTTTGGATCTTAGGACTTGGTGTCCTTTATTGACTGATACTCTTTAATTATGCAAAAATACTGAAACTAATTAAAGTCATGTAGTATTTATAAAAAAATATTATTTAACCGAAGCTTAGTAGGCTATGGTTATGCTTAGTAGGCTATGGTTATGAACCGAATAAGTTATATCTAAAGAAGGACTATTAATTCTATAAAAAGTCTTGAAATATAAATATTAAAGTAAGAATATTTCTGTCTCTTACCCTTTTTTAAATCAATAGCTAGTTTTCTTATAATTATGTTCTTTTATTTATATGTAATGTAATTATTCTTGGTTCTTGTCTTACGTTAATAGTATTATATTATTATTATCATCAGGATTAATATCAAAGTCACATAAAAAGTTAGATATATATTTAATAATTAGTTAAATGTATTTCTTAACCACGTAACATTGAGGTTTGATTATGAGTAAATTAAGTTACAGGATCGCTTCATAGATTCGATTCAGGTCTCACTCAAATAATATGAAAAGCAAAATAATATTTTGAAGCTAAAAGAATTTTCTTCAGCTTAGGAAATCACTAGAAGTAACATTAAAACAGCCATGTTAGTCTAAGGCGATATTACTAATAAGAGACAATAGCATCACCGTACTAAGCACCGTTAAGCAATGTAAGCTTAATTAAAAGAAAATTAAATAACTCGTAAGTATTAATATTAAACAATAGTATTACTTTCATCATAACCCAATTACTTAAATAGTTGCATTAGTCCACAAGTCCGTCAACTAAAATAGTTAAGTACATAATAGTAGCGTTAACGTTAATTCCCAATCAAATAGTTAAGGACATAATAGTAGCGTTAACGTTAATTCCCAATCAAATAGTTAAGTACATAATAGTAGCGTTAACGTTAATTCCCAATCAAATAGTTAAGTACATAATAGTAGCGTTAACGTTAATTCCCAATCAAATAGTTAAGTACATAATAGTAGCGTTAACGTTAATTCCCAATCAAATAGTTAAGTACATTATAGTAGCGTTAACGTTAATTCCCAATCACATATCTCACTAACCAACATAACGTAAGTGTTTACTGGTGATGGGCTGGTCTATCAGAATGAGAGTTGAGCGTTCTCTGCCATACCCATAGCTTACTCTGACTGTTCCTTTTACTTATATATTTTCTAGATCTCAAGTGACGGCGTCTTTTCCGTGGATTGACCTCCCTACTGCCAACCCTGGCAGATTGGTAGCCAAAGCGTCACATTTTTTCTTTGCCCCCTCAACTTTCCCTTTATAATTGCTGAGGGGCACAGGGCCTTGGGTGGGGCTTTTGTTTCCCGGGCGTTTCCGCACCCTCCTCAGCTCCCCGCCTTTGAGTGGCTTCGGTCACCTGGGCATTATTAGTGGTAAGCTGGAAGGGACCTGTGGGGGCGCTCGGTTGTGGCCTTGGTCTTGCTCGGGACCTTAGGGCTGCTCGGCCAGACAGCCTGGGGAACAGCAACAACAACAACGTAAGTGTTTACACCAAACACACTTAACACACACTTATATAATCTGACTGACAGTCACAATCCCATTATAATACTTCACCCCGTCTTCCTCCAGCTGCAAGTTCACCTTCCCAACTCCAAATGAGACTGATTTGAATGCCCACTACTCTGGTCTTATATACTAAACAATGATGGTGTAGGAACGAATCAGGAGGCGGGTGATGGTGCGCGCCCCAATCACATCTCCTCTAGTTGCGTAAGAGGTGCGTGGTCCAATGGAGTCTCCTGCGTCGATCATACGTCATAGCGTCGGGTCATCGAAGTAGTTTGCAGGGTCCCCTATGACGCACGCAGGTGTGAAGGCTTGTTTGCTGGTATGCGGACGAGCTGGTTTCCCACTCACTGGTTCGCTCGCTAGTCTGCTTCGCCGCCTGGGTAGTTTGGCACTCCTTCAACTCTTAATTCTAACTCTTAAATAAACATACAGGGGTCCGTATGTCAGACCTCCCCCCTAGAACAGAGTTTAAGGAGTATAGTACATAATATTAAACATAATAAATAAATAGATTCACCACCAGATTGGCAACAGCAAGATTATAATGAGGATATAATAAGGATATCACCCAAAGTAGGCAACGTCCCCAGGTACCACATCAGAACATAGCCGGAACGTAGCTGGAGCGTTATTTGAACTGCAAGGCATCTCACAGCTGAAGGCTTGAAAGCGCACTACTGAAACATGATATTTACCTCGCTACAAGGGAGAGCTAATTGCCAAAATCCTCTCATTAAATTAAACTTACTGCTGTGTGAGGCCAACCTGGTAAATGCAATCTTTGATCCGTGGCAGTGGGTAGGTATCGTTCTTTGTGACACCATTAACTTGCCTATAGTCCATACATAACCTATGGCTCCCGTCTGGCTTTGGCACAAGTATGACCGGACTACTCCACTGGCTTATGGCCCTTGTGATCAGCTCGTTTGATAACATGAAGTTGTCAGACTAATTTGTGTCTATACTTTATAAAAACGTTTGTTGTCTGCATTACCTGACCCATCGGTCGACCACAGTGCTCAATCGGTTGACCACAGTGGTGGATCGGTTGACCACAGTGGTCAACCAGTCGACCACAGTGGTGGATCAGTGATCGGATACTAACACACCACATTATATAACAAAATATAGGTGCTAGGGAAATTATTAATCCTGTAAGACGTAAAATTTAAAATAATAATATGTAACATAAAGTGAAGCATTTTGAAAGGAAAATATTTTGTGATCGGATACCGGTACTAACGCATCAAGGATTTTGGGTTTAGTATTCAATCACCTCTCCTTGTCAATATATTATTATATATTTAAAAAGGACAAATAAATAGATATTTTGTAAGCTGATAAAAAAAGTCATTTCCTTATGGGTTGCCGTAAGAAACGGGAGAAAAATTACAATTGCGATCTATTGTGT
Organism: Paralithodes platypus; assembly: GCA_032716605.1. NCBI lineage: Eukaryota > Metazoa > Arthropoda > Malacostraca > Decapoda > Lithodidae > Paralithodes > Paralithodes platypus. Next base: position 25,637,420 of record CM064490.1, read on the forward strand.
CTGAAAGGGTTTATCAGAATAAAGTATCCTAGCCATTAAAATCATTATTTGTATGTAATGGGGTACTAATACTGATAGTTTTCTATTTGTTATCATCATTACAAGTTAATAAATCATTAATATCATCTCTATTCATCTTTTATTTATTTTTTCCAAAACAATCCTTTTGCTTAATTTCGTCATTAATTTAGGGCAAAATAAAGGTTATATTTTGAAATAAATTAGACGAAATGTACGTTTTATGTTGCAAAATAATATACTAAAGGGAATAGGTATAATATATATATTTTGATTATTAATGGTATGTGATTGGAATTAGCTGTCAAGTGATAGGACTTAGCGGTATTACCATTAACCCATTGGCTGCGGCTATGTTTGGGCTATTTAGGGCATATTCAGGCACTCCTGAATGATAAATCATGCATCTGCATTAAATGAAGTGTATTCTGCCGAAAACTAGGCGAAAAAAGCTTCAAAATGAGACCAGAATGGGCCCTGTACGTGGTCTGGTTCACCTGCAGTGGTGCCAGTGAAACACGGGAAACCCGCTATTATGTAACACTCGCTCGCTTGGCTACACTGTTGAGAGAAACAGAGAGAGACCCGCGCGAGACACAGTCAACATCAGTGAGCCGCTCGGTGCTCGGAGGGTCGGAGGTGGGCCCCTCACGCTCCCGCCCACTGACACTCAATTTTTAAATTTTGTACATGCTTTTAAAGCCTGGAAATTGCTGTAACTTGCCAGGACGTTCCAGAACGTCACCCGCAGCGAAAGGGTTAAGTCCAATCAGGTAATATAAAAATGTATATAAAACAAAATATGTTTCACAGACACTTGACATTCTATCTATCAATCTATTGCCTCACGCCGTGAACCCCGAAGGGGTGGTCACGAACGAAACGCCCCCATGCACCTCTGTCCCCAGTGAGTTGACGCCCCTCCCCCCAACCAGCACCGCCTTCGTTCGTGTACTTCCTCACTCCATCCTTCCACCTCTCATTCGGTCTACCTCTCCCTCTCTGTCCCTCCACCTCGCTCTCGTACACCCTCTTAGTAATTCTCTCGCTTTCCATAGGTTCAATATGGCCGAACCATCTCAAGTTGTTCCTTTTCACACTTTCCAGCACATCTACCTCCACACCACACCTCCTTCTTACTTCCTCATTAGTCTGTCTATCCCTTCATGTAACTCTGCACACACTTCTTAAATAATTAATTTCCACTGCTTTCACTCTTGGTTTGAGTCTCTCACCAAACGTCTATGCTTCGCTTCCGTAAGTCAGTGTCGGGATTACAACACTGTCATGCAAGGACTTCTTCACTTCCATACTGACCACCCTATTTCTTGTTACTGCTTTCAGCGTTCCTACAACCCTCTTCCCCTGTTGTACCCTCTCCCGCACTTCTTCATCCATAGTCCCATATTTACTCAACACACTTGATATTACTCTTAATATAAACTTTCATTACTGGTGTGGGTGGTAAAGGGTAAACAAAAGTATTTTTGTATTTAATTCTTGTTGAAATTGGCAGCCAAAATCAGTAAATAGCACTTTTTGATTGAATACTAACGATCCTACCCTACGGTACTGAAATATAAAAGGCACAGTATATATCGGTAATGCATATAGGCTACTGTATATTTAGCATAAACATAAGTATAAATACTCAAACAACTCCATAGTCTAATTTATTAGTCCAGCGGGTGAGCATATAGGCCTATGGTACTGTCGCCGTCAATAATTTCCTGGACACCCAACTCACAAGGAGTCATGATTTGTTATGGTATCACTGTTGCCATCCCACCCCCCCTTTCTTCCCCATCCATGGGGAATGGGGGTATGGTTTCTCATCCCTCTCCCCCTCATTCTCCTACGTCGTCTCCTACTGTAAGCTCCGCCCCCTCGCTTCGTCCACCAACACATCCCTCACATTACTATCTCCGAAATATTAATTAATTATAACTGCTATGAGTTTTAGAAGCTTCTTTAAGGGGAGAATACACATTACTCTCTGTTTCGGGATTTTATCGGGAGAGTAACTGACGCTTCATAAAAATATTCAAAGCTTCATGTTCTTACATTGACTAATTTGTGTTCACTGACGTCTCCTCAGATACTACACTGATCGTTGAAAATACATAACACATTTGGTCAACAAATTCACTATATGGCCAAGGGAATGCAATATTGGTATATTAAATCTGTTAACGAATACGAAACATTATACATTTCTACGTTTTATTAGTGTAAATATGATCCTAAAATATATAACGTAATCATGGTGCTGAATAATTACAATTATCAGTTGAGAGAGAGAGAGAGAGAGAGAGAGAGAGAGAGAGAGAGAGAGAATCAGCATAATGGTGTGGATGTGCTGTGTGTGGAGTCCGGTGGTGGTGGAGGGGGAGGGGCTTACAGTTGCCCGACGAGGGAGAAAGATGGGGAGGGACATGACTACAGAGTGGGTGGATGGGGAGGAGGGGGGGGGGGGGGGGGGCAACACTGTTACCAAAACAAATCACCAGTCATCGTCAGATGGGTGTCCAGGAAACTATTGACGGCGACAGTACATATCAACAGTCAGAATGGTTTGACTTGTGGGATGAAAAGGTCTATCCTTAGATAAAAAGGAATGACCGTCTTAGAAGTTGATGACATCGTGTTCAGATGTGGTAATGCCCACTTCCCAAATATATTTTTCCACAGTTATTGATGAAACAAACTAAAATATGGTGTTGGTAGAAGACACTATAGTTTGAATAATTAATAATATACAGTATATAATTACAAATGTTGGTTACGGTATCGTACTGTACTGTAAGTCGTACATTGTAAGACTGATGATATAGACTACTTTGAACATTGACAATTATTGATTAAACAAATTAAGCATTAATAAGACTTTGTATTCAAATTATTAAAACCAGAGTAAAGATCTTACATCGAGATAAAATCAAGCTTACATGCTACGGAAATACGTAAACATTGTCCGAATTCACCCCAGTTTACGGTATCCCACATTCATCCTCACACACTATAGACAATACACACCAATTAAATGGCGGTTGGGATTAAGCGACCCTCCCTCGTATACAAGTATACGGTACTTGCTAGATACTATAGCCTAGTGAGTTGCCTCGGCATATGAAAACATATGAAGGTGATTCATTCATGGCCATCCTCTCTCAGGGATTATGACATCTGGCAATTGATAGAATAAATATTCCCAGTTATGTTTAGTATTGTACCGGTATGTGTAGCTGGTACATTAATTAGGCTATACAGTCATAGCATTAAAGAAATAAAAATATATATACTGTACCATACATATATTTTTGTATAAATACTGTATAATAAAGGTGTCCGAGTTTGGGGCAATTTCGGACACCTATCGCCTGAATGTGTACATGGAAATAAAACATATTCGTAATACTAACAAATGATCCCAGTATAGATTCGGACCTATCGGGTCAATTCGGACATATTTTAAAATTTTAAAAGGGTCTTATCACAATTCCTAAAAGCATAAATAGGCCTATCATATCATAAAATACGTACAACCCTTTTGGGGCAAATTCAGACATATCTGGATTTATGACCCTGACAATGTAAATATAAGGATTATTGTGACATAACTAAAAAATACCCTGTGTAAGTGACCACAATCAACCCAATTACAAACAATATCTGAATCTGACAGGTTGTATTTATTTTATTCATTTTCATCCTGTCTGAATTAACCCCATTTTTACAGAAATTACAAATACTGTATATATAATTACATACCGTACCCATTTACGGGAAATAATATGCGCAGAGCCCTGGCGGTTGAGTGGAGAGCACGCTCACGTGTGCATCTGCTTGACCTGGGTTCAATCCCAGCCAAGGCGGACATTTAGTGGGTGTGGTAGTACGTCCTAGCATGTATATATATCATGTTCGCACCCAGTCGGGGGACACCTCGATGACTTAGCCTATACAGACTAATGACATACACAACAAAGCCATTCCAACACGTACTTCCTCTATCTACAATACCTCGTCTCTACTATCTACACTTTCCCAGCCGTATGGTCCTAGTGTAGGCTACTGTGTGATGGCGTACCGTAATGGAATTCCAAATGTAAGACATGATGCCAATTAATTATTTTGTACTTTCACTATTATTTATAATTTATTAATGTACCGGTTTAGCTTGAAGATCATGAATCAACCTGTATGTTCCCCCTGACAGTTTTTAAGTGCAGACACTGCTTTGAATGACAGATTGGTCACACTAGTAACCTACATTTTCCATATGGCAAGATTTGTACACTATTTAAGACTGGAAAACTTATACCAACCTAAATTCAGAGAACCACTTGAAGGGAATGCTACGGTAATCTGCTTGCCAATCTGAGAAGGCCAAACTACCTTTCTATAAGATGAACTACGGCACGGTACCGGTACTCCATCATTGCAAATATTATATAAGCCTACCGTACCGGTACTGCTACCCGGCCTATATTGAAATTAGTTTCTGCTTGTCACTGTATGCAGAGCTTTACTGATTTACAAACCGTCAATGCCTATCAAAAAGATGAGCTTCATTAATTTATCTCAGTACGGAACATGGAGACACCTATATTTTACTCACTTGACTTACGATAGCTGTAAACAGTGCATTTCTGCATGATGTGAGAGCACAGTTTCTATTACCGGTATCACAAGACAGTAAACCTTTGTTTGATATATTTATAGTCATGGTAGGTGGGCCTGCTTACCTTAGCCAGCAGACCAGTATTTCTTTGCAAGCATAAACAAATATATAGCAAATATAAAGATCACGGCAACTCGAGGCTACTGACTTCAGCTGGGATCATTAAACTGAATTTAAAACTCTGGAGAGCTAGCATAGGTTTCACACAGGCTGGTTCAAACTTGTATACACTATGTTCCTCTTTCTTGTTAAGAATAATTGATACCGGTATTGAGTAAAACTCAATGTAAGGCAAAATATAATATACCGGTAGCCTACATGCATATCGGTACTGTTCCGGTACTGTACCGGTACTAATGATGATAGGCCTACCATTTAACATCTATATACTGATACCGGTACGTACTTGATGTGATGTATATCTGAACTAATATTCACTGCATTTTATGTTCCTGTAATGCATAAATTAAAACTAATGAAAGATTAGCCTATACCAATAAATGACAGTGCTGTACATTCTGTCCAGTAAGTCATGTTTCAGCCGAGTATTTTTGTATAAAAATTGGAAAATTGAACCCGGTACATGTACTGGTATATATATATATATACAGTACCGGTATATATATACCGTATATATATATATATATATATATATATATATATATATATATATATATATATATATATATAGGCCTAGTGTATATATATATATATATATTATATATATATATATATATATATATATATATATATATATATATATATACCGGTATATACTGTATATATCTATCTATTGCCGGACACCTTACTCCCCTTACGAGGGTGGCCATACACAGAATGCCCCCAAGCGGACCTATTCTCTGTGAGAGGGACAACCCGAGCCAGTTTAGTGAAGGACTTACAGGATTGACCACTCAATTTAGGAGCCGTCCGACTCCGAGGCCCTCTGTGTATCTTGTTAGCACTATTTTTCTACAGTGGTGTTCGGTTAATCCATCCACTTACCTGCCTTACCCCTAGGTAAGCAGTACGGATTTGTATCAGGGTTACTCCCCTAGACAGGTTGCCAACCAAGGCTGACAGAGTCCCATCCACCCGGATTTGTATAAGGTTGTCTCCCCTAGATGAGTTGCCGAGCAAGGCTAACGAGTCCCATCCACCCTGTATATACCGTATATATATATACTGCTTATGTATATATAGTATATATATATATATATATATAATATATATATATATATATAATATATATATATAGTACTATATACGGTATATATATATATATATGCCAGTATTTGTACCGGGTTCAATTTTCCAATTTTATACAAAAATACTCTGCTGAAACATGACTTACTGGACAGAATGTACAGCACTGTCATTTATTGGAATAATCTTTCATTATTTTTAATTTATGCAGTTTTATCATTACAGGAACATAAAATGCAGTGAATATTAGTTCAGATATACATCACATCAAGTACGTACCGGTATCAGTATATAGGTGTTGTTAAATGGTAGGCCTATCATCATTAGTACAGTACCGATATGCATGTAGGCTACCGGTATATTATATTTGGCTTACATTGAGTCTTACTCAATACCGGTATCAATTATTCTTAACAAGAAAGAGGAACATAGTGTATACAAGTTTGAACCAGCCTGTGTGAAACCTATGAGAGCTCTCCAGAGTTTTAAATTCAGTTTAATGATCCCAGCTGAAGTCAGTAGCCTCGAGTTGCCGTGATCTTTAAATTTGCTATATATTTGTTTATGCTTGCAAAGAAATACTGGTATATATACTTATATTATAAATAAGTAGGCTAGGCTGCTAGGCATCCCTAATCCTAAACCCAGGGAAAGGAAAACAATAAATAAATAAATACAATATAAGATACAAATAATATATCTCCAGTTAGGGCCACTAGGGGTAAGGATGTAGTATTTGGGCGTACCACCTGCCTTGTTTACACTACTCGGCACGCTCTCGATCATTGTCCCGTCTATTTTGACTGCCGTGGAATATAATAGGTTGAGGGTGTCTTTTTTCCAGCCTCACCCCCATAGCCTATGACTTATTGTCATCATCATATATATTTCTAGCAGAGGACAAATAACAAAACAAAAAAATAGCCTATGACTTATTGTCATCATCATATATGTTTCTAGCAGAGGGCAAATAACAAAACAAAAAAATAGCCATCAAAATAGACGGGAACATAACCGCGAGCGCACGACCGATATAAACATGACGACCATAATTATGCCTGGATACTAAATCCTTCCCGGGCTAAATTTTTAAAAAGCCGCTTTCTGTCCAAGGCAAATACGGTACCGGTACTTCATCCTTAACCTTACCAGGCAAGCAGCTTATGTAGGCCTATATATAGGTCCCTCTCTCTCTCTCTCTATATATATATATATATATATTATATATATATATATATATATATATATATATATAAATATATAGGCCTATATATATATATATATATATAGACCGGTATATACCCCCCCATTAATTATTGTCATCAACATATAGGCTATATCACCAGCAGGTGCAAATAACAACGTCAAATTATATGCGATGATGCAAATGTAACTGCGAGCATCTATCTATCTATCTATTGCCGGACGCCTTACTCCCCTTACGAGGGTGGCCATACACAGAATGCCCCCAAGCGGACCTATTCCCTGTGAGAGGGACAACCCGAGCCAGTTTAGTAAAGGACTTACAGGATTGACCACTCAATTTAGGATCTGTCCGACTCCGAGGCCCTCTGTGTATCTTGTTAGCACTATTTTTCTACAGTTGTGTTCGGCTAATCCATCCACTAACCTGCCTTACCCTTAGGTAAGCAATACGGATTTGTATCAGGTTTACTCCCCTAGACAGGTTGCCAACCAAGGCTGACAAGTCCCATCCACCCAGATTTGTATAAGGTTGTCTCCCCTAGATGAGTTTCCGACCAAGGCTAACGAGTCCCATCCACCCAGAGAACTGCGAGCATGCTTCTATGTAAAAATAGCGGAAGGTACGCCCACCAACACAACTCTTACCGGCCTATGTTTCGGAAGGTACGCCCACCAACACAACTCTTACCGGCCTATGTTTCAATGAGACTCATAAACACACTCACGATACACTTACTATATACCGGTACTGGGTACCAATCTAGGCTTAGGCTATTGTATCGTGAAATAAAGTCCCAAAAATATAGCAACATAAAGCTAGCCTACTATTACCATGCAATTTGCAACCGCAGACTGGCCATGTGGAAGCCTAAACTGAATATTGACAAATGCCATATGCTACACCTGGGAAAAAATAACACAAACACCAGTTAAAATTTGGAGGATGTGACGCTGTCGGCTAAAGAGCAAGCAAAGGATCTAGGTAATACAGTAAGCTATTCATTAAAATTCCATGACCATGGTGCTGAGGTTACCTCAAAGGCTAACCAGCTACCGGTACTTGGTAGGCTACATGAAACATTGAACAATATATTTCAGTTAACCTAACCTAATCTATTATATCAGGTGACTATTTATGAATGTAAAATTTAAAATTAGGCTATACCGGTATTGCAACATTACCGGTACCAAATTATTGAGATACTGTATAAGTACAGGTCTCCCCACTACACAGGATTATACCACGCATTTTCTTCGGCTTTCGTCGGTAAGTGTTGTGTTGGCGGATTTGTAGCCTATATTATGGTTGCGGTAATATTCCTGTCTAATTTGAATGCTTGTCAAGTTCCTGTGCAGGAGGGAGAACTGTTTTTCAGATGCCTATTTACTAAGAAACATTGAACAATATTGGGAAGGATGTAGTATCCGGGTGTACGGTCGCCATGTTTACATAGGTTGTGCGCTCGCGGTTAAGTTTCCGTCTATTTTTTCTGTAATTTGCCCCCTGCTGGCAATATATATGATGATGACAATAAGTCATGGGGTGGGGGCCAAGGGCCCCCCCCCCCCCCCCCCCTTCAACCCATTATTGTATCCCACAGCAGTCAAATTAGACGGGAACATGATCACGAGCGTGTGCATAGACTGTAAACGAGGCACCCTAATACTACACCCGAATACTATATCCTTGCCATAATATTTTTAACCTATGTATGTATATACTCAGGCACACACCCCAATGCTGGGGGCGGCCGACTCAAAACAGAGCACGAACAGAAACCTGTAAAGTTCCAATTCTTAGGGTCCGGGACCACTTTCGCATTCCCTTGCACCTTTTTCTGTCTCTTGAGTAGGAGAATTTTACAACGGAGGTCCTGGGAGAAGGATTCCTAGCCTCCTGCCCCCAAACCAAAACTTAACCTAGTATATGTATAGGCTACAGTATGTACTCCAATTTTGCGAGAAATTGGTCGACATTGCAGGCCGCAAAATTGGATTAACTAACCTTATGGGGAAAAATTAATATGGTCGACATTTCATCAGTGATGGCCCAATTTTTCATGATTTCCGTCATTTATTTGCTTTGTTTGTACACACATACCGGTACATGTAATTATACATCCCACAATAAAGAAAAATACAGAAAAACATAAGACATTATCATCATCCTTGAGAAAATCAAATTAAATGAGCAATTGAGCATTTACCTAGACTCGAAAGATGGCTGAGCTTGCGGGGATGGAGGGAGGGTGTCCGAGGCTTGGGTGGCCCCCCATCCAAAATAGGCAGTCAAAATAGACGGGAACATGATGGGAAAGGTCCGACGCTACTACGCGTAGTGTAAACAAGGCTGGCGGTACGCCCGCACTTAACATTCTTCCAAAATTGGTTAGTGGGGTCTCGGTCGCAAAATTGGTGTTTCGCAAAATCAGAACACGCCAAATTGGAGTAAGTACCGGTACTGTATATTTGACTATTTATGAATGTAAGATGTAAAAATATATTGCAACCATACCTAATTAGGCTACTGAGATATACAGTATGTACCGGTACAGGTTTCCTCACTACACAGGATTATACCAAATGCTTTTTTCAAAATTATCCCACGGCCAGCTGTTATTTGCCTTCTGCTGGTAATATATATGATGATGGAATCTTTCATGGCACGGTGAATTGGTAAAATGTTATTTGGCTATAACTAATTTCGATAAATGTACAGTTATACTACCGGTACCCCTCTCCCACCACCTCCTCCCTTCAAAACACGCCTTTTAGCGTGTTTATGGATGGTTCAGCAGACGCAGAAACCGAAAAAAAACGTATTTTGATACAAATTTATTACCAACCAGATACGAGTTTTTCAGGTATTTTGTTTTTGTTTTTATATAATATTATACAGTGTTGTTTAACCCTTTCTCTGCGGGGTGTTTTGGGCTATTTAGGGCATATTCAGGCACTACTGAATGATAAATAAAGCATCTGCATTAAATGAACTGTATTCTGCCGAAAACTAGGCGAAAATAGCTTCAAAATGAGACCAGAACGGGCCTCGTACGTGGCCTGGTTCACCCGCAGCGATGCCATAGAAACGCAGGAAACTTGCTATTTGTTAGCACTCGCTCGCTCGGCAACACTGTTGTGAGAGGCAGTGAGACCCGCGCGAGACACAGTTTACCTCAGTGAGCTGCTCGCTGCTCTGAGGATCGGAGGTGGGCCCCTCAAGCTCCCGCCCACTGACACTCGATTTCTAAGTTTTTTACAGACTTTTAAAGCCTGGAAATTGCTGTAACTTGCCAAAACATTCCAGAACGTCACCAGCGAAAGGGTTAATACTGAGGACCGTCACATTTTAGTATTTTTAACATTAGCCTAGCCTAACCTAACCGAAAATTAACCTATCTCGCCGACGGTCTAAACCCAGCTCACGTTCCCTGTTTATGGGTTCGCGAAGGTTTGTAGTACTTCAATGTATCTATTTCAAGTCAAATATTTATTTCCGCGCATCATTAAACCATACTAAGCCTACTACTAATAATATTAACCCATTAGTACCGGTACCAACAGAATAGTGACAAAATAGGGGTAGTACGGTATAACTGTAGATTTATCCTAGTTTCTTATTATAATTTAGGCTAGGCTACTTATTGAATAGGTAAAATCTATCGAATGCGTAAAAACTGTTAGGTAAGATCCTGTGTAGCGGGAGGAACTGTTTTTCAGATGCCTATTTATTATAAGAATCATTGAACAATATATTTAACCTAGCCCTAACCAAAGCCTAACCTAACCTAGTATATTAGTGAACTATTTATTTTATGAATGTAAAATGTAAAATTATATTGTAACATTACCAAATTATTGAGATAAATACAGGTCTAACCGCTACACAGGATTATACCAACTGTTATTGGCAAGAATGTAGTTACCGGGTGTACCGTACTACCGCCCGTCTTGTTTACACTACGCGGACGCTCACCATCATGTTCCCGTCTATTTTGACTGCCTTTGGATACAAAAATACATTACCCTAACCAAACAACCTAACCTAACCTAACCTAGTATTATAGATTTATAAGTATTTATTTTATTATAAGTATTTATAGATGATTTATGTTGTATGTCGGTAGTGGTACACCCGGTAACTACATCCTCCCCAAAATCCAGTGGTGGGCACGCTCCGGTGGGACCGGTAATGCGGCAGCGCTCCGCGCTCCTCAAACATAAGGTAATGCGGCAGCGCTCCTTTGGTCAGCCGACCCGATGCGCTTCCCGCTCTGCTCTCCTGCGCTCCGCGCTGCCAAAAATAGGTATATAATAAACAAAAGTAAAAAACAGCTTCTAGAAGTTATTTAATTATTTACCTAAATTAATACAATCCTTTGTCTTTCACTTCATTAAATTCAAAAAATTCAAAAAACCTCAAGTCATGGTGTCTTTCTGAAGTTTAAGTTTCTCACTTTCTCAGTTTCTGTAATTTTTTATGTCATATCAATGATATGAATCATATGATTGATATCATTGTGACATTGTGACTGTCCATTGATATCTATGATATGACATAAAGAATTACAGAAACTGTCCAAACTGAGAAACTTAAACAGTTAAACTTATCAAGCTAACAAGCCTAACAATACAATACGAACGTCAACATGATTAGTTGATTACATGATTAAACGATTAATAATTTAATATCATAATATGATATGATTGATATGATGATATCATTAATAATTTATTAAAATAGGCCCCTTCGTAAGCCGTAACTTGCCCGTAAGGTTTACTTAGCGTTAGCAAAAGCCAAAAAAATCAGTAACAAGTTAACAACTGTAACACTGTCAGTCTGTCACTATCATAGTATCACTGTATCACAGTTCACTAACACCGTGAGTAACACCGTACGATGACTGTACACGATAATGACGTTCTTGAACCTGTTCTTGACAGGAAAAATCGCTTCCGGAGCGCCAGAAAGAAGCGCAAAATTCAAGCTGTGCTCCCCCCCTGCACTCCGAGTTCAGATTTTAGCCGCTCTTCGCTCCGCGCTCCTCTATATTGGTAGTGCGCACCGGATCGCAGAGCGCAGAGCGCCAAATCGGCGCGCCCACGCCCACCACTGCCAAAATCTATCTCATCATGATAGGACTTCTCTCATTTTGAATTGGTAAAATCTAGCTCTTTTTACTTACCGGTACCGGGTATTGGAGTTGTATCTTGAATTGGTAAAATGTAACTATAACTAATTACCGTACTTATTACTTATTGAATAGGTAAAATCGATTGAATAGCCTATGTAAAAACTTTATTTTTTCTTATAGGCTAGGCCTATTATTTTCCAGTGTTAGGTGGCTAGAGAGTGTTTCCCAGGCAAACAATTTACCGAGTTCCATATGGAGCTCAGTGGTCTGGTTAATCTGCTCTACATAACTAAGGCAAGAATGTTAAGTGCGGGCGTACCACCAGCCTTGTTTACACTACGCGCAGTGACATCGGACCTTTCCCATCATGTTCCCGTCTATTTTGACTGCCTTTGTATATAAAAATACATTAGCCTAACCAAACAACCTAACCTAACCTAACCTAGTATTCATGTAGTATTGACAGGGGGCAAATAGCAGAACATATAGCGTCGAAATAGACGGGAACGTAACTGCGAGCGGACAACATGATGACCGTACGCCCGAAAACTACATCCATCCCTAACTAACTAACAACGATAGGACTTCTTTCATTTTGAATCGGTGTAATGTAGCTGTTTTTACGTATTGGAGTAAAATCTTGAATAGGCAAAATGTAACTACAACTAATGATAACTCTACAGGCTACAGCGGTATAATCCTGTGTAGCGGGAGGACCCGTATTTATATCTCAATAATTAGGTAGCCTAATGTTACAATATATTTTTACATTTTACATTAATAAATAATCCACTACCGGTAATATACTAGGTTAGGTTAGGTTAGGTTAAAGATATTGTTCAATGTTTCTTTGTAAATAGGCATCTGAAAAACAATTACTCCCGCTACAGCCTAAACAGGATCTTACCGCTACAGCTTCACAACCCCTGATTTGTCGCTATTATGTTGCTCATAATAGGTTACTATTGTTTGTAGTAGACTTAATATGGTTCGAACTTTGATGATACTCGGAACTGTATATTTGCCTTGAAATAGGTAGGCCTACATTGAAGTGTTAAAAACCTTCACCAAAGTGAAACAAATTTTAATAGGCTATGATCTAAATTGCAACATTCTTATTCTGTAATAGCCTTCATATATTGCGAAATAATTAGTGGTAGCCTAGTTTCGGTAATGGGCCTAGGCCTAGGCCTATGTACCAAAATAAGGGCGAGAGCCTATTCCCTATAGGGGGGTATGGACGTTTCGTCACCATTCCGATTCGTCACCAACCCGGTTCGTCCCCAAAAACCCGTTTCGTTACCAAAATTCCGACCCGTTACGTCACCACTATGTTTAACCCGGGAACTACGGGAAGACTCTTAAGAGTTCCCCCGGCGGACTGCGGGAAGACTCTTAAGAGTCAGAGAAAAACAAAAAAATTAAACATTGAAAACAAAAAAAATATTTGTATTTGTTTATTTTTTATTTTTTTTTGCCCATGGGCCATGCAAAATATCAGTCCTCTACCTCCCCTCCTTCAGTTATCACCTATTTTCCCTGTTATTCCCTTATTCTGAGGTATATTTTCGTGCTAACATTAGCGAGTTACAAGCAGGGCATTGTCATCACTGTTAGCAAGCGAGTGCAAGAGAGAGAGAGAGAGTATCGATCGACAGTGTCTCAGTGGCCATGGGGGAAATTGGCGGGAAAACAGGTTGCCTCACCCATACATTATGTAACTCGCGGCCTGTATCGCCGATTTTGACCATCCAAACGCTGTTTTCACTCGTTTTATTGTTGTAACAGGTTAATACCTTAATAATCAACCTATAATAGGCGCATATGGATAAGTATTAATGCTATTTATGGTAAAATGAATATTTTAGTGATGGAAACAGCTCAAATACATGCGCACAGGCAGAGGTGTCTAATTACCCCCATGCGCACTTAGGAGGTTAATGGGCTCAATTTTTAATTTAGGCTCAACTGTTAGGTTAATTTAAGGTTAGGTTAGGTTAAGTTAGGTTAGGTTAGGTTAGCTTAGGTTAGGTTAAGATAATATAATAGTAGGCTATAAAGGAAAACAAATCGTGCCAAGGGGCCTAAGATTTTCACGCATGCGCAGAGGACAGGATTTGGAAAGATTTGGTGCTGCAGACAACGCCTCCCAGAATCTAACAAAACCATATCAGATACATATCTACCGTCCCATAATACAAATAGGCCTAGGCAACCAATGTTTGATAAATCTACAGTTATACTACCCCTATTTTGTCGCTATTCTGTTGGAACTAATGGGTTAATATTATTAGTAGTAGACTTAGTATGGTTTGATGATGCGCGGAAATGTATATTTGACTTGAAATAGATACATTGAAGTATTACAAACCTTCGCACACCCATAAACAGGGAACGTGAGCAGGGTTTAGACCGTCGCGCACCCATAAACAGGGAACGTGAGGGGGAGTTTAGACCGTCGCGGAGACGGGTTACTTTTCGGTTAGGTTAGGTTAAGTTAGGTTAGGTTAGGCTAATGTTAAAAATAGTAAAATGCGATGGTCCTCGGTATTAAACAACACTGTAGCCTATATCAAATAAAAAATAAAAAAACAACAACAAATTACCTGAAAAACTCGTATCTGGTTGGTGATAATTTTTTATCAAAATATGTTTTTTTCCAGTTTCCGCGTCTGCTGATCCATCCAAAAACACGCTAAAAGGTGTGTTTTGAAGGGGGGAGGTGGTGGGGGGTAGTGGGGGAGGGGTAGTATAACTGTAGATTTACCCAATCACTAAGTTTTCATCACAAATTATAACCATACTTAAATCAACGTCAAATGGTCTTGAAATGGTAGTGGCTCATTATGGTGACGAAACGTCCGAGATCGCGGTGACGAAACGGGTCTGAGAGCCGTGAGAGGTGATGACGAAACGGCTTGGTGACGAAACGTACTGTATCCCCTATAGGCTAGGCTAATTATCAAAGAAATAACTACATTTCTTGGTAAATATCCTAAGCCTAGGCCTAGTAAGTATTAACTTAAGCCCGCACAATTGATCTTGGTATAGCCTAGCCTAGGCATAGCCTAATCCTGTGTAGCGGGGAGACTTGTAGGCTATAGGCCTAGGCCTACTTAGGATATAGGCCTATCTCAATAATTTGGTAATGTTACAATAGCCTATAGCCTAGGCCTATGTTTACATTTTACAGTCATAAATAGCCTAGTCCACTAATATACTAATAGGGCTAGCCTATAGCTACCTAGGATACTAGCCTAATTAGGTTTTGTTTTGATTAGGCTAGGTTAGGTTAAAGAAAGCCTAGGCCTATTGTTCAGTTTCTTAATAAATAGGCATCTGAAAAGAGTTATGCACACTACACAGGACCTCACCCTGACCTTAAGTGTAACCGTAATTGTGAACACTACCAAACACTGTAGCCTAGGCCTAGGCCCTAAGCTAATTCAAATGAATTATTTTGGAGTTGTGTGCCAACTGCCAGACAGTGTGGACGCAGCTGCTCCCTCTCCTTTTCCCGCCCTGCCTCGCCCCGACCCTTTGTCCAGCTGAGTGGTTTTTAATCAAACATCAACATTAGTTTTTTTAACTCGACGCATTGTAACTTTTCTTTTCAATTTAGAATTAGACCTTTTAACATTTGACTTAAGCAACGCTAGCAATTTTTAAAATATACTTACTACAAACTACCCCAAACTACCATGACAGGCCAAAATAACTCAGTTCGAGTATAGCCGAGAACACACAAACACCGCAAATATTCACCCTCACATAAGGTAAAGTCTTTACATCTAACACATTTCTTAGCCTCACACATTACCTCACATATTATTACAATTACACTCCTTGTTTTGACACTACATTCAGTTACACATAAACTAGCTCAAACACCACCAAGCACATACAATGACACAACAACACTAGCCCTCTCTGTAACCCAGTGCTCCAAACCACACCACAGCAATACAAACACACATCAAAAACATACCATCCTACTTCTGTTACTACTGTATCGTGACACAGACGCTATTGTCAACCCTGGACCCTACTGTCCCAAATACCCATGTTATATTTGTAGAAAAGCAGTTAAATGGGGGCAGAGGGCCATTCAGTGTGAACCCTGCGGTGATAGGTCCGAACATGAAGGCTGGTATCATGTCAGCTGTCTCGGATCTTTCACACAGGTTTATGCTGGATTAGTTGACAATAGCGTCTCGTGGATCTGCGACAGTTGCGGCATGCCTAATTTCTCTAGTTCTTTCTTCTGATCTTCTCCCATCCCATTATACAACTCCTTCGACACACTAAATGAACATAACACGAACAATCCTCCTAAACAACACACCTCTCTCTTGAACCCTAAACACTCAACACCAGTCAAACATATTCCATCTCACAGCTCCCCACCACTAACTCTTAGCATAATACCAAGTCCCCAGATGTTCTCACAGTGTTCTGGGGACTCATCGACCTCTCGCAACTCATCCTCAATAATAAATACACCCCATTCCAACCAAAATCATTCACATTATCACTACTTACCTGCTCTAAACCATTCTCACCAATCACTACCACCCTCAAACCATCCATCTCCTTCCTTATCAATGAGCCCCACACTACCAGTTCCTTCTTCCTTAGAATCCTCACTTTCCACTTATATCCATTCCCATCCATCCATCTCTTCCTCCTCCTCCCTAAACTCTCACCCCATCTCTCCTATCATTACCCCCCCTACCTGTAGGTCTCATTCCTCCTTATCTTCCAACTCCACCTCCATACCATCCGACTCTACCCTAGACTGTTTCTCCATATCTTTTCCCAACTCACTTGACTCCATATCCGACATTCCTCATCATAGTCCAACAACCCTCCGCCTCCTTAATATTAATTTTCGCAGCATCCAATCAAAAATACCCCAACAACAGCATACCATCACCACCTATAACCCTGACATCATAATAGGGACTGAGACATGGTTGATGCCGGACATTGACTCGACAGAAATATTCCCACCTCCCTTTAACATGACAGTAATACGTAAAGACCGCTTGCCAGAGGCCGGGAAAGGTGGTGGTGTACTGATTGCCACCAAACCTGGCCTCACAGTTAAACACAGACCGGACCTCGACACAGACTGTGAAATCGTCTGGATCCAACTCCAACTTTCTAACTGTAAATCACTCCTTCTCACTGCTTTCTACAGACCACCTTCTTCCAACACTGATTACTTACACAACCTTCACACATCCCTAGCACGTATTAACGCAGACAAGCACATATGGATCTCAGGCGATTTTAACCTCCCTGACATTGACTGGACTGCCATCTCTCCCCTCGATCCTCCCGATGCTGATACTCCTGATCCTATCATTCCCCACACTAACAGACGCCAACTACACGATACCTTCATAGACACCATCAATACATTCTCACTTTCACAAACATTACTCAAGCCAACACGAACACAAACTTGCCCCGGTGGCGACGGCGGCCCTTCTACCACATCTCACACCTTAGACCTATTTCTCACTAACAACATTCTTCACATAACAAACACACAAGTTGTTCCAGGACTGAGCGACCATGACATTGTACTTGTTGACGCTGATCTCCGACCAATTAGACAAAAACAGCGACCAAGACCTATCTTTATCTACTCCAGAGCTGACTTAGACGCGATCAAACAAGACTTGACTAAACTCAAAAATGACTTTTTTTTAACAGACCCACACACAAGACCCCTCTTAACAAACTGGAACAATTTGCAACACACCATCCATACAGCCATGCACAAATACATACCACAAAAAACCCCATCAAGTAGATATACTCTTCCATGGTTCACCAGGGATCTACGTAGACAACATCGCAAAAAACAACGACTTTATAAATGCGCGCAGACACACAACACACCTGAAAACTGCACCGCATATACATCACACCAAAAAACATTTGCCAAAAACATAATAAAAGCGGCACGCAAACACATAGCTTCTTATCTCGCAGACGTCAGAAACAACACCAAATATTTCGTCAAATTTTTCAAGTCGTGCAGGCAGGATACCACCAACATCACATCACTTAAAGACAACAACGACACTCTACAAACCACTCCAGAACACAAAGCACAGATAATCAACACTCATTTCCAATCAGTATTCACACAAGAAAACAACCAAATACCTAATATGCCTGAAAACCCCTACCCACCCATACCCCACCTAGACATAACGACTAACGGCATACAGAAACTACTAGAGACACTTGACACAAACAAAGCCACTGGTCCTGACAACATCCCTGCCTTTATCCTTAAAAATTGTGCCTTAATCCTTGCCCCCATCCTGCAAATCATCTTTACTCAGTCACTTCACACAGGCATCCTTCCACCTGACTGGCTTTGTGCGAACATCACTCCCCTTTTCAAGACAGGTGACAGGACTGACCCCAAGAATTATAGACCCATCTCACTCACATCCATCCCATGTAAAATTTTAGAACACATTATACATAAACACATTATGAATCACCTAGACGCAAACAACATCCTTACTGACGCACAACATGGATTTCGGCCCAAAAGATCATGCGAATCACAACTCATTGCCACATATCATGACATAACTAAACAACTGGACCGACGAGACATTAAACAGGTTGACGCTATTATCCTCGATTTCGCCAAAGCCTTTGACAAAGTACCCCAAAAAAGACTTCAGCATAAATTAGCTTTTTATGGTATAACTGGACCTACTCTTCACTGGATCACTAATTTCCTTACAAAACGGACTCAACGAGTACTCCTTGACGGCTCTTCCTCAGACTCTGTCCCTGTTTCTTCTGGTGTCCCACAAGGCACCGTTCTTGGCCCTCTTCTTTTCCTTCTTTATATTAATGACCTTCCTCTGTCAACACCTAACTCTTCTACTAGACTATTTGCCGACGATAGTTTGATGTTTAGGCCCATACTGACTAGAGACGACTGTGGACTTATCCAGCAAGACTTAAACGCTCTCGAACATTGGGAGAACACCTGGCAGATGTCTTTCCGCCCCGATAAATGTAAACTTCTCCGCTTTACCCGCTCCCGATCACCCATCACTTTCAATTATACATTACACAACCAACCACTAGAATCAGTTCCTTCATACAAATATCTTGGCGTCCACCTCTCCACCAACCTAAGATTCAACACCCACATTCATCACATACAAAGTCAGGCAAACCGCACACTAGGGTTCTTGAGGAGGAATTTACACAATTGTACACGAGACATCAAACACATAGCTTATAACACCCTTGTTCGCCCAACACTGGAGTACTGCGCCGCAGTATGGGATCCATACACTCAATTTAACATTAACACACTTGAAGAAATTAACACAAAAGCAGCCAGGTTCATCACACACAATTACACGCAAACCCCAGACATCACAACCCATATCAAAAATCAAATAAGCATGGAAACCCTTAACACACGAAGACTCAGGAACAGACTCACAGTAATGTATAAAATCACACACAATTATATTGACATTAAAAAACATGAATGCCTACACAACTCAAACACCCGCAACACTCGTAACACACATTCTCATAAGTACCAAACATACCACACTAATACTGATTTCTACAAACACTCATTCTTTCCACGAACCATATGGGATTGGAACAGTCTCCCAGAAGATACAATAAATAACCCTACACTAGATACATTCAAACACAGAATAAACGAACATTTCGCCCACATTACACGCACACCATAAACCCTCCACTTAGCTCCCCCCATTCTATATCCTGACCCCCCATCCTCCACCCTAATACCCTTATATGTGTGATATGCGCAAGTCCAGCGCTCTACACATTATCAATCAAGATCGAGAAATCTGATTTTTGTGGAAGTGATTGAGCTCCTTCACTCGTTCCTCCACTAACCACTAGTTTGTCTTCACTTTTCGTTATCACTGAATCTTTTACCTCACTCTGTGTCACTTGACACCATTATTAGGCCGGAATATGACTAAAATCGCGATAAAACACGAGAGGGGTACTTCTTTTCACTAAATATTTGAAACAGATGGTGCCTGGCGAGCGGGTAACGTCACGTGACTATGGTACCTAGACGGAGAGCATGGCGGCCTGTGATTGGCTGAGCTGAGATGTAAACATAGGGAATATAAGTCGCCACACTATTGGTTACAGCTTATATCCGAGACTTCTAACTTGAACTCTGTTCTAATACAATTAATTTCAACCTCTTCTCACGGGTAACAGAAGGTCTATATTGGTATGTTTTTTTGTTCAGCTCAGTAAGCTGTAGGAGTCTCGGACCCACAATATTCGCACGAAAAACGAATTTCTCAAACATGTAGCACCAAACCTTATTATTATACTGTATATATATATATATATATATATTAGAGATGAGAGATAGAGAGAGAGATAAATAGAGATCTACATAGATCTAGATTCTAGATAGTGGAGAAAATGAATTTCCTACTAGCTTTCAGATTCAGTAGAAGTGCTACTGAATTGGTATTGACAAAATTGTACTGGTAGGCCTAGTCTCTAACTTCACAGAACTTAACATGGAATCTGATAAATCATTAACTGAGCAATCTCGATGATGGGAAAAATGGGTGAAAGTCCTGGGATGGTGGAACCATTATTGATTAAACCGTGAAAACATCATCATGTAGCCTACAGGCCTATCATTATTAGGCATTATAATCTGTTGATATCATCCAGCTTGAAAGGCCACATTTCTGAAGCACATAATTATACTGTAGGTCATTGCGCTACTAATACATGAAGTGTAAACCTTTTTCTTTCAGGGGAGAGGGAGTCGTTTCATGGTTAGAATTGGCAGCAGTTCTCTGCGCTTTCCCCAGCTGTATCTAATTCTGGCAATAGTGACGGCCTCGGCCCCACCACCGGCAGAGATGGTCCCAAATAGCAAAACTTGTCCACCATCTCCAGCGACACATTGCCACGGTTCACACTCCCGAGCCGATCATTCAACACAAGCTCAGCTTTGCATACTATACACCCAAATTTCTCAATTTCAGCTTTCTTCCTTGGCAGAGGTCCATTTATTCTACTACAGTGCTTCTTTCCATGAAGTACCCAGAAACGACAGATGCTACACTGAATGGAATTCACGCCCACCCCTTTTCTGCATACTGCACATGGGTATGCACTGTTTTTTTCTACATTTCCACGGCCCAAGCTACTGTGCAAAAACCTTGGTTTTATTGATATTAACTTTTAATTCTTTGTTTGTCATGCCATCCCTCTACCTTCTGAACCTCGGCATCCTGCACATTACCTGTGATTAGAATTAAGCCATCTGTGTATAGCAGTTCCCATGGGAGCCCAGTTCTAAAATCTCCAAATAGGTCCTCCAAAACTATAACAAAGAGGAGAGGGCTCAACAAAAAACCTTGGTGAACTCCAACATGGACTGCAACCTCCTCACTCAGCATTCCTTTCACCCTCACTTCCGTTTCCGAGTCCTCGTACATTTTCACTATAGTACACACACCAGCCACTCCTCTACACCAAGTTTTCTCATGGCCCACTGTACAACATCCCTGGGCACCTTATCAAAGGACTTCTCCAGGTTTACAAACACAAGATACAGATCCCTAGCTTTAAGTAAATATTTTTGCCAGTGGCAGCAAAAAGGCTACGTTCAAGGACGTTCCAGTGACTACCTACATCATGTGACCTAGTGCCCCTATTCCTATCCATTTGCTCCAGTTCGCTGCAATCCCTATCTCTATATTCTGATTTATTCAACAACCTTAATTTTCGTTTTGGCATGCATACCTTCTTGCACACAAGATCTCGCTTTAATATCATGTCACATACTAGGAGCTGATGTTGAGAGATACATTCTCACTCGGAATGACCCTTAGCCTACATCCCTAAACCACTTCCAGTCATTTCTACATGTTCTCCAGGAAATAATCTATCTGGCTACTGGAACCCCCAGAATTGTATGTGATCAGATAACTCACCCGTTTCTTGAACTTTATGTTACACACTACCATGTAAAGTGTAACAGGACACCGGTATACATTCGCCTTCTAGATTTCTCCTTCCGTATCCATTTCCTCCATGAATGCCCCCATACACATCAGCACGTGCTCCCACATTCCCATTTAGGTTACGGTCTATTACTGTGGTGTCATTCTCAAAGAGGCCCGAAACAACACAAATTATGGTCGTTCCAGAAATCTTTCCGTTCTCTACTCAAACCATGTTAGTGAGTTATCTGCTCCACAGGTGGCGTTGTGTGAGTGTGTAAGAGTGAGAGTCCGAGTGTAAGGGGTGAGACAGTGAAGCACGGGAACGAGGTGTCTTCACTTCGGGCCATGAGTGAGCACCTTGCCTCATGTGAAGGCAAGATGGCAGGTGCTCGTTGTACTCTACGTGCTTCACATGTCTCACTCCCTAGACTGGAAGAAGACCTCACGGGCTTCACTGCTCATTGTACAGCTGTGAATGTCCAGGCTCTCAGCCTATGCCCGAGAGGGAATAAGTTGGAATATAGAAAAAAAAAAAAAAAAAAAAAAACCTGTGGGGCATATGCTGATATCACATTCAGTATTCTTTCACCAACTTTCAGCTTCAGTATAATCAATCTTCCATTTACTCTCTTGATCTGAAGAACACTCTTCTCTCACTCCTCGGCCACCAAAATACTCACTCCTCCTTTTGCTTTTCCAGACTCATCTCCCTTCCAGTAGATCCTGTATCTCTTGTTTTTTGCCAACTATCCACTGTGCACCGCACCACTTCCATCGGCTTTCCTGGGTGCAGCACACATCCACTCTTCTTCTCTCAAGTGCTTCCACAACTTCATTTGATCTGCCACTCAAACTTCCTTCATTCACATTAGTAAGTCTGAACGCTCGGGAGGCTGCATGCCGTCCCCGGTGAGATTATGTGTTCATCAGACTTGGGTGTTTTCTGTGATGTTGTAATTGTCATAGTGAGCTAAATGGAAGCTCGCCAGGAAAATTTAACGTCCCAAGGACACCGGTTCCAGACTGCCCCAGAGGCCGTTCCCAGCACCTTTCCCCAACAAAGTATTGCATTTTTATGGCCAAAGTACATCTACCAATAAGAATAACAATATATTTTTTGCTTAGTAACATAACATTATCACCCCAACATCTGACAGCCACCCAATATCCCATTATAGAAAACAGTTATCTATTTCATATCAGGCCGATATCCTTTTGCCATTTCTAAACTGTTATACATTGGTCTCATATAGGAAATCTAATATCCTTTAGTATGGTTATATGCCAGTACCAGCCGAACATCTGGTACCAAACACAATGCCGATTAACGGAAAGTCACTATAAATATGATAAAGGACCAATATAGTTTTGCCTTCTTCTGGCCGAAGTACAATGGCCCGTTGTAAGGAAGCCACTATCTCTTCACATAGGGAAATTCATTTATGAATTCAATATTGGGTCAATATAATTTGGCCATTTACTTGCTGCTATGCATATGCCCAATACACGACAACTGCTATCCTTTAGTACTGCAATATGCCAGTATTGGTCCTACATATGTAAGACTACCTTATGCCGGTTAATGTTTAATAGTAATGAACATAATATTAGACCACTATCTTTGGGCCTTTTTCTGGGCTACATACAACGGCCCGATATAGGCAAGTCATCATCTCTTACTTTCCGTTATATGCCAGTATTGGCCCAAGGTCTGATAAGATTGAAAATATTGATTACATTAAAGTTGGGCCGACATAACTTTGCCACTTCAAGGCCGTTACTCATTGGCCCAACACAGGAAGTTCATTATCCATCATGACTAGCTAATGCCAGTATTGGCCCCAATTATTGAAGACAACCAATTACCGGTTAATGGAAAATCATACTGAATGAGATATTGGACCAATACAAGTTTGCCATCTTCTGGCCGAAACACAATGGCCAGGTATAGGAAAGCCATCATCTCATATCATCCACTATATATACCGGTATTGTCCCAACATCTTCCATCCATCTACTATCCTATGATGAAAAACATTTATAAATACAGAAATGGCCTGATATGGCTTGGTAGTTATTTGGCCGCTATACTGTACATTATGCCCATCATAAGCAAATATCTTTTTGTAATGATTTATATCAATAGTGGCCAAACACCTGGAACCCAATCCAACGCCCAGTGAATGGAAGACTATTTTGAATAATAATATTGGACCAACATAATATTGCCTATTTATGGAAAAAGTACATAGACCAAATAATTATAAGAAAAACATTATCCGTTTTGTTTAGTAACATAACAGTATCACTCCAACATCTGACAGCCACCCAACATCCCATTATAGAAAACATTTATCTATTTCATATCAGGCCGATATCCTTTTGCCATTTCTAAACTGCTATACATTGGTCTCATATAGGAAATCTAATATCCTTTAGTATGGTTATATGCCAGTACCAGCCGAACATCTGGTACCAAACACAATGCCGATTAACAGAAAGCCACTATAAATATGATAAAGGACCAATAAAGTTTTGCCTTTTTCTGGCCGAAGTACAATGGCCCAATGCAAGGAAGCCATTATCTCTTTCTTTCTCTTCTATTCTTGTATTGGCCCAACATCTGGCTAACACCAACTATCACATAGGGAAATTCATTTATGAATTAAATATTGGGTCGATATAATTTGGCCATTTATTTGCTGCTATGCATATGCCCAATACAGGACAACTGTTTTTCTTTAGTACTGCAATATGCCAGTATTGGTCCTACATAATGGAAGACTACCTTAGGCCGGTTAATGTTTAATAGTAATGAACATAATATTAGACTACTATCTTTGGGCCTTTTTCTGGGCTACATACAATGGCACGATATAGGCAAGTTATCATCTCTTACTTTCCGTTATATGCCAGTATTGGCCCAAGGTCTGACAACCACACAATTCTCGATGATTGAAAATATTGATTACATTAACCCTCTTGGCCCGGGCAGGCTCTCAAAATGACAGTGTGGGCTACCCGGGCGATCTGGCCGAAAAACGTCTAGGCCTAGGCTACCGTATTTTGTTTTAGTTTAACTGCTAGAAATTTCCCACGCATCTATAAATGTAGTGCGGTTTCCAATCTGTAGACTGGCGTTGAGTAGAGCTCTTTATGTCAACTGGTTCAGTTGTGATGACGATTTCAGTGGAGAGCACTTGCAGGCGATGTTAGCAATATGACGATCTTTTCACTACTGAAACAACGACATACAGACGTACAATAACAAACGAGTCTTCTCCTTCTTGTTTTCAGAGGTGCGGTGACGTAACGATCGGCTTTGTTTACATGCGTCGGACGCACGGCGTTCAGACCAAGCTGAATAGGCTTTCAAGCTTACAGATTTTAAAATGACACCCGGGCTCCTGCCCTTAGTTCGTGGTGTCATTTTAAAATGACAACCGGGCCAGGAGGGTTAAAGTTGGGCTGATACAACTTTGCCACTTCAAGGCCGTTACTTATTGGCCCATCACAGAAAGTTTATTATCCATCATGACTAGCTAATGCCAGTATTGGCCCCAATTATTGAAGACAACCAATTACCGGTTAATGGAAAATCATACTGAATAATATATTGGACCAATACAAGTTTGCCATCTTCTGGCCGAAACACAATAGGAAAGCCATCATCTGTTATCATCCACTATATTTGCCAGTATTGTCCCAACATCTGCCATCCATCTACTTTCCTATGATGGAAAACATTTATTTATTCAGTATTGGGCCGATATAGCTTGGTCGAATTTTGGCCGCTATACGTATGCCCAACACAGGCAAACAATACCCTTTACTAATGCTATATGCTAGTAATGGCCCAACACCTGGAATCTAATCTAATGCCGGTGAATGGAAAACCATTTTGAATATGATAATGAAAAAACAAAATGTTGCCTTCTTATGGCCAAAGTACATCTACACAATATAAGAAAAACAATATCCTTTACTTTTTGCTATATAACAGTATCGGCCCGACATTGGGCATCTTATCCGTATCCAATGATGGAAAACATTTATTATTTCTATATTGGGCTGATATAATTATGCAATTATTTGGCTGTTACACATTGGCCCAATACAGAAAATAAGTTATCCTGAATCCTGTTAAGTGCCTGTACTGGCCCAACACTGCAAACCCAACCCAAAGACGGAGAAAGGAAAACTTTTTATAAATTTATTATCGGACAGACATAGTTTCAGAATATTCTGGCCAACATACATTGGCCCAATATGAGAAAGCCTACATTCCAGACTTGCCGGCATTGGCCCGTACTTCCAATGTTTGCTGGGAATATATTGGCCCTTTTATTAAAAATGGTTATCCATTTATTGGATGTATTTACTGTATCGACCCAACATTGTGCATCCTCTTCTGAATCAACTATGGAAACCCATTATTATTTCTACAAGGGACCGATATCATTATGCCTTAATCAGGCCGATAAATATTGGCCCAATAAACAAAATAAGTTATAATTTGCTAATGCTGGACCAGCATCATGTATCCTGCCCCAAAACGGACAAAGGAAAATATTTATGAATAATATATTGAACCAAAACCGTTTTAGAATATTATGGTCAACATATTTTGGCCCGATATAAAAACAACATATTTTACCTTCATGTAGTTGCTATTATTGGCCCAATATCTATCATTCAACAACCTATCTATTATGGAAATCATTAATAAGATCAACAGGGGGCCAATATATGTTGGCCAAATTATGGCCGACACATATAGGCCCAATGCAGGTAGATGACATTATTTGGTAAAGGCGATATGCCAGTACTGGCCCAACATAAATATTCCATAATGATGGCGGAGATTGGCAAGTCATTTCAAATATAATGTAGGACCAACAATGTTCTACCAATTTACGGGCACAATATATTGGCCCTTTTAATTAAAGACAGTTATCCATTTGTTGAATGTATATACTGTATCGGCCCAACATTGTGCATCCTCTTCTGAATCAACTATGGAAACCCATTATTATTTCTACAATGGACCGATATCTTTATGCTTTAATCAGGCCGATAAATATTGGCCCAGTAAACAAAATAAGTTATAACTTAATGCCATTATTTGCTAATGCTGGGCCAGCATTTTAAATCCTGCTCCAAAACGGACAAAGGAAAACATTTATTAATAATATATTGAACCAATACCGTTTTAAAATATTATGGCAAATATATTTTGGCCTGATACGAAAACACCAACATTCCGGACTTGCCGCTACTTGCCAGAATTGGCCCGTACTTAAAATGTTTGCTGGGATGGTGGTCAAGGTTCAGCAGTGTGATATATCTACCTTGTTACAGTCTGGTGGTCAAGGTTCAGTAGTCTGATATATCTACCTTGTTACAGTCTGGTGGTCAAGGTTCAGCAGTGTGATATATCTACCTTGTTACAGTCTGGTAGTCAAGGTTCAGCAGTGTGATATATCTACCTTGTTACAGTCTGGTGGTCAAGGTTCAGCAGTGTGATATATCTACCTTGTTACAGTCTGGTGGTCAAGGTTCAGCAGTGTGATATATCTACCTTGTTACAGTCTGGTGGTCAAGGTTCAGCAGTGTGATATATCTACCTTGTTACAGTCTGGTGGTCAAGGTTCAGCAGTGTGATATATCTACCTTGTTACAGTCTGGTGGTCAAGGTTCAGCAGTGTGATATATCTACCTTGTTACAGTCTGGTGGTCAAGGTTCAGCAGTGTGATATATCTACCTTGTTACAGTCTGGTGGTCAAGGTTCAGCAGTGTGATATATCTACCTTGTTACAGTCTGGTGGTCAAGGTTCAGCAGTGTGATATATCTACCTTGTTACAGTCTGGTGGTCAAGGTTCAGTAGTGTAATATATCTACCTTGTTACAGTCTGGTGGTCAAGGTTCAGCAGTGTGATATATCTACCTTGTTACAGTCTGGTGGTCAAGGTTCAGTAGTGTAATATATCTACCTTGTTACAGTCTGGTGGTCAAGGTTCAGCAGTGTGATATATCTACCTTATTACAGTCTGGTGGTCAAGGTTCAGTTAGTGTAATATATCTACCTTGTTACAGTCTGGTGGTCAAGGTTCAGTAGTGTAATATATCTACCTTGTTACAGTATGGTGGTCAAGGTTCAGCAGTGTGATATATATATATTAAAATATAATACATGTAGATTTATTTATCTAAAATTGTTGAAAAAGAGATACTTATGATATAAACATTGTATGAGAATATGTTGAAAACATTAATTGATAAAAGGGTGTGTGGAATTATTAGAGACAAGAATTATCATAATAAGTTCAACATTGTGTGAATAAAGGGGAATCACTAGATTATAAATTAAGTAAAAAGGAAGGGGTACATTAATGTTTGTTTGGAAATTACAAGATGAAGGAAAAATAGGAAGGCAAACACAGATCACACACCTTAGACCTAATCACACAACAACTGTGCTGAAGGCTCGTGAGTTCCAATCTCGGGCTTATCTCGGTAAGTGATAAGAGATTCCATAATAGCCAGATCCTACTCCCACGGACTCCCAGCAAGAACTGAAAAATACCAGCCTAAAATGGAGTCCCTGGGAGCAGGATACGGCTATTATGGAATCTCTTTTCACTTACCTTCACAAGCCCGAGATTGGAACTCACGAGACTTCAGCACAATTGTTGTGTGTTTAGGTCTAAGGTGTGTGATCTGTGTTTTCCTTCTTATTTCTCCTTCAATTTTAAATTTATCTTGTAATTTCCAAACAAACGTTAATGTACCTCTTCCTTTTTATTTCATTTAGAATCTAGTGATTCCCTTTTATTCACACGATTTTGAACTTATTATGATAATTCTTGTCTCTAATAATTCCACACACGCTTTTATCAATTAATATTTTCAACATATTCTCATACAATTTAAATATCGTAAGTATCTCTTTTCTTAACTATTTTAGATAAATAGATCTACATGTATCATATTTTAAAGGAAGTGTTCTGTTCTATATTCGTCTCTGATGATGATACGAGGATAGTATCGAAACGTAAGAAATACATAAAGATGTGGTTCCTTTCACTGGTTTTTATCTTCCTCGTATACATATATATATATATATATATATATATATATATATATATATATATATATATATATATCCGGCTGCCCTAAGCATGACAAGTTGTTTATTGGATGACAAATATAGCTGACAGGGCTAGATTTCGAACCGTACAGGCAGGAGGTCCAGTCACCTACACCACCACGAGAGTTAACCCTTAAAAAGCGGCTCACCACATAAGTCGTATTTAATAAAGCTGGACTATGTGGCGGCGCTCGACATAGGTCGAGTGGCAATTTCAGCAGGTAATGTTGCTGAGAGAGAGAGACAAGTGGTGGCAGGAGACTAGCGAGCGTATGACTGCTCCAGACCACCGCGGCGAACCTACTGACACGAATCTCAGCTCCCTCCTCCCTCTCTCACTCGCTATATACGGAATTGTATCGGGAAAGTGGCTAATTACCTGCTTTTTGCACTCGCGTTGCACGGTTATTGCAAGAAAACTAGCCATCATAAAATGATCGTTATGGTGTCATTCGAAAGCTCTGTTTATGCCCTTTCAGGGATAGATACTTGTTTTACGTTCTGGGTCTTATTTAGGCATGAAAATGATCACGTAAACAGCCCTATTTTGGCTAAAAACACCCCGCTGGGCGGTACATATAAATAAACCGCATAGGCCGCTCGTAAGGTGTTAAAAGAAGGAATTTGATACTTCTATCAGTATTCCTTCCCAACTCGACTCTGATGGGTGGACAGACTGTCTTTTAATCGAAATCCGGCGGCCCTAAGCATGACAAGTTGTGTATTGGATGACTGATAGAAGCATCAAATTCCTTCTTTTAACTCTCGTGGTGGTGTAGGTGACTGGACCTCCTGCCTGCACGGTTCGAAATCTAGCCCTGTCAGTTATATTATTCACCCATATATATATATATACACACAAGCCCTCACGTCCGGACGCTTTGACAAAAACATGTAAGCAACAGTCCCACCAAAACGAATACTGAACTAGTAAAGTTCACTCTCAAAACAACACATTCAGGATCAGTAAAATGTGTTTTTCCAGCGTAGCCAGGCTCATAGATTATGCTACAGCAAACAAGGTACCGGTACATGATACCTAGGGCACACGGATGCGCCCAATATACACATATACTAAGAAATTATATATACATAAGAACATAAATATAACCAAAATAATACTTATGAACATGTTAACAATATATAATTAACCACAAATAATAATAATGTTTACACTTACGTACGTCCCGAAAAAATACATATAGGATTCGAATAATATATCAATTACAATATTGTAATTTATATATTTAATTAATTTAATTGTAATTCGAAAATTCCTTAACGATTGTTATCGTATAATATAATATAGCAGTGAAATAAATAACTCAAAAACGTTGGCAATTAATTGCATAGGCTCTGATATTGTAGTGTAATAGTAAATCCGTATATTTACTTCTGTGATCACTGTTTGTTATTGTTTGTATTGTCAGTAGATAGATACATATAGCTGAATTGATTTCTTATATATTGTCACCTGCCAAGCACGACAGTTACACTGATATATAGTACAACATTCATGAAAGGTACAAAAATATGCTTTTACTCCCAGCCATGATTTGAACCACGGACAGGCTGGGTGAGAGTCCATGCTTTAATAAACTACACCACGGCGTGATAAGCAGTAGTTTTCCATTCCATATTTACATTTCCTTATTATATTTGTAGTATATATATTTTAATAACACTTGTACTAATAGGGTAGGAATAATCTGACATTTGATCAGAAACTTATTTTGTATTCAATAAGCTCACAAAGCAATCAGTCTTCTGTATAGTTAAAGGTTCTCGGTCCTCATTGAAATAAGTTCAAACTAGAAGAGGCTGACTACCCTACGATTACACAATATACACTTGTCCTTTAGAATTGTCAATTCCCATTATAATCTATCTGTTTAGTCGATAGTCAAATATTGACTGAACTCGACTTTGGTTTCAAGTCGCAATAACTATGCATTTAAAAGGAAAAACTTTGCATTGAATAATGTACGTTATTATTCCTTCATTAATATAATAACGCGCAATCGATAGCTTGCTTCGACGAGGTTATAATTATCAATTAGTTAGTGCAGTAATGCAACAACATTTATTAACAGAATAGTTTCGAAAATGCAGGCCTCTGTACCTTTCTCCTGACTATTGCTCAAGCTAAATTAGACTAAACACAACTCTAATTAACAAACCTGTATAATTATATTGTATATTGCGGGCATTCTTACTATAATGATCTAGCCCTTTGTTTGGAGGCAGATTTATATTAGGGTTTACCTTCTTTATCTGCTCTTATGAGATATCGGTTTCAGTAAGTGAGTGTTGAACCTTTAACTCCCGATTATATAAGTTAAGGTAAGCCGATCTGGGAGTAACAATATCGAGTAACCTAAAACCGAGTCAACAATGTTCAGAAGTGTTTAAGAAGACAAACAATATAATTGGCTTATAGGCAGGTCATTTGAGCATAAATCCAAAGAAGTTATCCTAATTCCTTAGTCCGCCCTCTTCTGTACTACTGCATTCAATCCTGGTGTCCTTATTACCAAAAATATATAGACAAGCTAGAACGACTTCATCGTAGAGTTCCCAAAATGACACCTAGCTTAAAGAACAAACCATACAAGGAGCATCTTAGATAATTAAATCTATTTCCTTTAACCCAGCGCAGATTAAAAGGCGACTTAATTAAAGTGTTCAAAATCATCAAAGGTATCGATAATATGAACAGTAGTAAGTACTTCACTATCGACTAATCTAATTACACGGGGAAACGGCTGCAAAATTATTGGTAAATCTATGAATTTCTTCTTCAATCGAGTTGTCAACTTGTGGAATGGGCTTCCACAAGATGGTATAGACTGCAGCACCGTTGATTCTTTTAACTCTTGTCTATCGGGGCCCGACTTAAGTCCGTATCGAAAAATTTGGACTATGTGGCAGGGCCCGACTTAAGTCCGAGTGCAATTTGGCGCAATATTGGCTCTGAGAGAGAGACGAGTGACGGGAGGAGCATGGGTTACCTCATGACCGCTCGCCACGGCCGCCGTGGACCAACTGAGATGTACTCCACTTACATCCACCCTCACTCCCTCGCTACGTATGTAATTATATAAAGAAATTACCGTATTTTACCAATTTTGCCCTTCGGTTGCACGATTGTTGCAAGACAACCAGTGATAGTAGAAGGATGGTTCGGGTGTCATTGGAAAGCTCAATTTACGCCCTTTCAGGGATACATACTTGTATTACGCTCTGGGTATTGTTTATGCATGAAAAAGAGCATGGAAACAACCCCATTTATGGTAAAAAAAAAAACGCTGAGCGGCACAGTGAAATATACTCCACCACCTTCTCTTAAGGTGTTAAACTTCGCCTAGACAAATATCTTGCATCAAACACGCGACTGACTGCGTTTGTATATAAATCATTTTGTTTTATTCCCCCCTCAGATTAGATTCATCAAGGATTATTGCGTATATATATATATTACTAAGACGTTACTCTCTTTTTACCAGATATACGAAATATCACTAATAACTGTGTTATGTTACTAATATTTGAATGATTTATATAACAATGAATTTGTATTTAATGAATGTAAGGCATATTAACAGATAGTCAGTCACAACTTGCTAAACAACCACCACTGTGGGGCACCGAGAATCATATACTAGCCAGTAACACTAAAAATATAGCTACACCGCTCTAACTTTATGTAGCCTGTTGAACAATAGTGATATATAATAAATAATACTAAATACCAAACAAACACTATCAGGAAATGTACAAGGAACCTAACTCTTAATATCAAACGAGAAGGTAAAATTGTTGTGACTCTTGCCCGTCTCATGTGCGGTGTGAGTAGAAAAGTTTAGAGTAATGCAACCTCTGGAGAACAGTGTTGTGAAGTTTTACAAACACAGGCTGTGGTGGTGAGTGATGGTATAAACAAAATGTATTGGTCGGAATGATAACTTCCATCATATTCCTACCAAGGTATATAGACTAAACAGATATATTCACTCACGTCTGGTGCGCAGGTCAGTGACGTCATGCGGCACTTTCCAGTTGGAAATTGACATCCTTAGGTATTGGGAATATGAAAGAAAATGAAGAGTAGAAGGTAGACAAAAATAATCTTTCATGTTCAATAATCCTGTATGTTTACATTTGTAGTATTGTTATCAATATTAGTTATTATTATTATTGTTAATAGTATTATTTTTAGTAGTAGTATTTGTATTATTATAATATTATTATTTGTATTATCACCAGTATTGGTATTATATGTATTTCTGCACATATCATGTTCCAATCCTTCTTATACTTAGGTAAACGTATTTCAATCATATACATTATATATTTATATAGAGCGTATTCTTCAAGTTAACGAAATTGATCCACTTTAATTTCAGTTTCACACACACACTCACAAATATGTAAGTCCGATATACAGTGTATATAATTATGTATAAGTATAAATTATTTATATATTATTAGTGGTTGTAGTAGAAGGCCTATTCTTATTGTGTATATCTCTATATCGCGTTTATGAAGTCTGCACTTCAAAAAAATACAGCTGCTTCCGGCTTACACACAAACTAGAGGTCAAATATAAGACTATAATTGGAAGGAGGGCGGATGAACCTTTTCGGTCACCTAGAGGTATGTACTTATAAGATTATGCAGCTGCATCCGGCTTACACACACACATATTTTAGTCAGATATATATATATATATATATATATGTTAGTATAGCCAGGTAATAGATTCTCTTTTAAACAGACGAGGTTAAAGGCAATAGCAGTTTCAGCATTAAGGATTTTATTGTTACAGCTTTCAATAGTTCTAACAATTTTCCTCTGGGGTTCAGAGATGAGGTACAACAGGTTAGCAAAATTTATGGTGGATCCAACGTTTCACAAGTAAACATCTTGCATCTTCAGGGAAAGGAGAGGTAATGATGCTGAAACTGCTATTGCCTTTAACCTCGTCTGTTTAAAAGAGAATATATATATATATATATATATATATATATATATATATATATATATATATATACACTGTATATATATATACATTATAACTTTAATAGTATTATTATTATTATTATTATTATTATTATTATTATTGTGTACATCTGCATATAGGGAGAGGTGCACCGAAGGAGAGGTGGAAGGATGAAGTGAGGAAGGAAGTATATGGATGAAAGCGGTGTTGGTTGGGAGGAGGGGCGTCGACTGACTGGGGACAGAGGTGCATGGGGGCGGTTTCTTCGTGGCCACCCCTTCGGGGATCACAGCGTCAGACAATAGATATATAGATTGATATATTGTATATTTAATCAAAGCGTATGGAGTTCTAGGTTTAATGACTGGACTCAGAGATGGTTGACTGGACCCGAGCCTTGATCTGAACTGGCTAGAGGATGGAAGAGAACTGACCGCTCCTCACTTCGTGAACCCCAGTGAAAAAGTGCCGCGTGACGTCATGCGCGCACGGGTCGGATATTCGGGCAGAACTTCGGAAGTGAATACACCCCTTAGTCCCTATATCTTGGTTGCTACAGTCTCTCAAGACTGACCCTTCATCTGGCAGTACACACATCCAAGAGAGGCTTGGTATGGGAAGCCTTAGTGGTCATTAAGAAGATTACAATAATTATGGGGAATAGTTAATACATTTGACAACCTCAATATGTAATGTTTTTGTATAATATATTTGCATAATTTTAATTATGTGGCGAAGATAAATTATAACAACTAACATCATTCTTCCTACAACACAATACAACAACAACAAATTATATACATCACCGGAGTGAATGATTTTGATATATAGGTTTTTCCTAAGTAGAGTCTCTTAACTGCCAGTGCTCATTAAAAACGGTAAGATCTCAAAGAATATGGTAGGATCTCATGATCTCAAACCTCTCCCCCCCCCCCCCCCCCCCCCCCACCCCCCCCCCCCACCCCCCCCCCCCCCCCCCCCCCCCCCCCCCCCCCCCCCCCCCACCCCCCCCCCCCCTCCCTGCCAAGACGGTAAAATCTCAAGATCTCAGCGTTTCTCTAGATGCTAGGCACAATGATTCACGGTCGGTCACCGTACCGTGTATGCGCTCACAGAAAACAGGAAGATCTCAAACCAACCCTGTCCCCACCGAAAATTGGTAGGATCTCATGTTTATGACATGTTGGGCACCTGAACTCAGTTAGTAGGACACCTGACGAAGGCGTGAGTGAAGGATCTCAGGTGTATGAGATGTAGGGTGCCTGAATACAGTTATTAGGACACCTCCCGACGAAGGCATGAGCAAATACCTTCTAAGAAAGGAACAAATAAGGATGACACCTCATCGAAAGGGATATGACTAGACATTATGTTTCTATGTAAAACATAAAGGAGAGAAACAGAACTTATGTGAGCAACTATACATACAAATGCATCAAAATAATTGTATCAAGAAAGAAAAATGCATACATACCCCCTATACTCACTCAAATGCAAACGATCTCGGGAATCCACTGCTCACTCAAACCAACAAAATCTCACAAACCCTTATAAGCACCACTGCTCACACAGACACACCCCCCCCACAAAAGATCAATCCCAGAATGTAAGTGAAATATCCATAGACTTTACTGTATTTTCCCATATACATTGTTAGGTCCACGCACTAAGCGAAGAACCTCTAGTTGCCACGCATATTGTTGTTGTTGTTGTCTCTCTATTTCTCTTTTTCTGGCTTATATCCATTTTGCCCCATTCAGCTTTTTAAGAAGTTTATCCCCGTCCAGGTGGCGATTTCTTCCTGGCGAGCAATAGCGAGTCAGTATTGTATGGAGAAATCTGGCTTCGCCGGAGACATTTTTCTATTGAAAAATGTAAACATTTAGAAGGCTGTCAAAAGTATTTAAAACTGAGTCAACAAGCCTTAATAACAATGTTGGGAGCTTTTAATTTGCAGAAAGAAGGTGATTTGGGTCTATAATAAAGGAGAGATACATCATAAGTACCTACTGACCCATAAAAGGTGATGAAATGGTGGCTTATAAAACACATGTATACCGGACCAGAGTTGAGCATGAGCAAGTGGTGGTGAAGGTTAGTGTTTACTAATATGCCCCAACTGATAGTGATAATGAATGTTTATTGTTGGTTTTTGTCTTGGTAGGTAATTATTGTCTCATGCACCTGTCTAATGTGCTTGACAACATGACCGGAGGTCTATATACACCACAGGTGTTCAATGGCTGTTGTTGTTGTTGTAGTTCCCCAGACTGTCTGGTAGAGCCGTGTTGAGTCTGGTAGACCTAAGCCATCCAGATGCTCGGGCGAGATCTATCTCTGAGTGGGCAGCAGGGGGGAGGGGATGATCAGCCCTTGGGCTTGCACCCCCGGGCCAATGCCCCCACCGTACGCAGCCCCCTTGTAGTGCCACCTAATCGGGTGATCTCGCCAGCACCTAGAAGGAAAAGTAATACAGGAAAAGAGACACAGAAACAGCTAAGGATGGGTGGAGGAGGCGAAACCACACTCTTAATAGGACCAGTTCTCACCAACGTTCAATGGTTGTATTTCTTGCTTCGTCGGGAACTGACAAGAGGCTTATTGCCGCTTGTCTCAGATATGTTCTTGCTGTTCTTTTTCATATTGGTTCTGCTTTTTTTGGACTGGTACAGCTGAGAGAGTAGTTAGGGAGAGCGATTATGAGCTGTATTCGCTATGTGTAACATTGTAATGGTGTAACTCTCGCACGTCAGTGCACGCCCAGCCATGGTGGGCGACGGACAAGCGAGTTCCGTGATGTCTGCATTCCCTTGCCTCACTCTCATGACACATAATAACCAGGCTTTAGTGTCTGTCTGGTTACAGGTTCCGCAGCAAAGGTGCTAAGTATCTAGGCAGAGAGTTAAGTAAGGATGGAAATCTGGAGAGTGAGATACGGGGCAGAGTGCATCAGGGCAAGAGGGTTGTTGGCGCATTGAGGAAATTGATAAAGAATATAGAGTTTAGTATGGAAGCAAAAAGGTCATTGCATGATAGTGTCGTATTCCCCACCTTGATATATGGAAGTGAAATGTGGACGTTGCTAGAGGGACACAAGTTGAGAGTGAGAGCAGTCAAAATGAGTTATCAGAGAGGAGCTTGTCGGAGTCACGTGGATGGACACACTTATGAACCCAGATTTATGTGAGAAGTGTGGTGTGGAGATAGATGTTGTGGAACATTTCAGAATAAATGTATTGAGGTGGTATGGGTTCATGGAACGCTGTCCGGGGCAAGCATTTCTTTTTGGTTTAAACTAAGGTAACATGTAACATACAAACTTATGAGAATATACCAAATTGTAATATCATCATTATCACTGAAAACCTCCCATAACTATTTAAGAATGGTCCATTGAAGACAAGTTAGAGAAGCACAAACACGGCAACTTTACAGGCATGAACAAACAAAAGGCGGAAGACAAAAGCCAATTATGGTTAGGGCAATTATGCGTTGTAAGAAGTTAATACAACATTGGAAAATAGTGGAAGAGTGATGGTTGAACACATAGTAAGACACGCTATAGCTATCTTTTGTTTAGGAGTGTACGAATGGAGTTGGACAACTGAAGCGTTCATTGTATAATCGTACTTGTTATAATATCCACAAGTCATCATCAGATGTAAATAAAACCACATATATGGTATTGTTAATGTAGTTTACTGGATCAGTTCTCTATCACTTCATGAAGATTCAGTTTGGCAATATATATTATGTACCGCTTTTATCGGAACAATGATAATATAGATATTAATATTATTAATAAATCAATAACTTACATTAATATTATAATTGAAAGAAAACAAACCCATTTGGCTTAATAGTAAACAAAAACACTTCATATAATTCAGCAGCTGGGTGTCAACTGCGGTAATTATTTAATTATAATTTCGGGGAAATCATAACGCTGTCATGAATGGTGGTGGGAGAGAATTATGGATTAACTGTGAAGGCTCACTGTATTAAAAAGAGTACTGAAATTATCAAAACTAATTATATTTGCGTTTGGTTATACTGTAATGTATATAAGTTTTCTCATATATAATAATAGTATAATGTCATATCAAATTCACTGAGTAAGTGTTTCTTATGTATGGTAAAAATTCCAATGTATAAAACGAAATCGACAAATACTTTACATCTCGCCTAGGTGAAAACTGGTAACCTTGGACGGGAGGTGATGTAACCAATAACATAAATCACTGTGGCCTAGGTGAGAACTGTGGTAGCCTTGGTCGGGAGGTGAGGTAACCAATAACATAAATCACTGTGGCCTAGGTGAGAACTGTGGTAGCCTTGGTCGGGAGGTGAGGTAACCAATAACATAAATCACTGTGGCTCTCATGGCTCCAGAAAAGGTTAAACAGGTTCACAGGAGATTATCGTGTCAATACAGTCTGGTAAACTTTCTTTGATTACTGTTTCAACTTCATTATTGACTTGGTTTATGATGTAAGTATTATATATTTAATAAGTAAGAATGGAAAACGGGAGATCAAGCATTCTTACGGTGTTGATATTCCAGAACCCTAGCTGCCCTACTGTGAACTGACGGTAATATTCTTCAACATTACCAAATGGTATCCTACTGCAATGATGAACGGTGTACATTGACGTACATATAAATATTTAAGAAAAGCTGGATGATATTAAGTATATTTATTATAATTCGACATTCAGCTATATAGTGTATGTTCGACATGACAAAAGTTTTAACACGTATTGACGAAGATATAATCTCAGATACCCAAGCAGTAATCCCTCCCCCAGACCGATGACACCTGTTCCAGGCATTTTAGTTCGTTTTATATTGTGACTATATTAATTGCAAAATGTTAGTATTCCTCAGACTGGCCTAAACAAATTATAATGCCTGTTTGAAGAAATTTATTTGTAGAATGGATGAACTCAAGAACTTGTTGTTGTTAAAAAATAATGATTGACGGATCAGCTTACACACGACATGTAGAGCTAAAGAAAATGCAGGGGAGGTAAACACGTTTTACAATATGTGCCTTCCCCCTTCGTTGTTTCATCCTTAACATCCTCCCTGTCTGTGTCCTTGCTAGAAATTGTTTCAAATTATTTGACATCACACGAAACATAGACTGAAGGAATTCTCAAATGACGTTCACCGGGGCAAGGAAACCCGGAGTTTAACACAAGATTGCATTCTTATACAACTTTTGGTGACACTGATGTGTGGCCAACTGTATATTGGTGTGTGTGTTAAAACATCTATAGTACAGAGGAAAGCAGTATAGAGAAGGCATTATTCCTAAATATATACTGTAAAGATAATATTTGCCTGTAGACAACAGTTTGGCATATTGCGTATCCCATTCAGCCCTAATCCTATTGGGTATGAAGCTGACAATTTCATAATGCCAAAACTGAGCTGGGCATGCAGGGTCAACAGGGGATAGTGGCTGATATTGAGTAATTATGATATAATACTATTTGAAAAAATACCAAATTGTTGTTACACTAATTATAATATACATTACATGCATAGTACACATACTGTATATGGAAAGAAGGCAACGGACAATAGACAAAGTATTATAATAAGGGTTACTCATTCATAAGTAAAATTAAAGCTAACCAAAGTATCTCCATGACTCATTCCAGTGACTTCATTTCAATTTCAATTCAAAAAGTGTATTACCCTGAAAATTATACAATGTTATTTACAGTGTGTTATATATACATTTGTTTTACATGACAAGGAAGGCTGATACAGAAAAGTATGCCCTTTTTATCATGTTCCCAATAACATACTGAGAATGAGTGCAGTGCAGTGTTAGTAACAAAGTAAAAGAAACAAGAGAAACAAATTATATCAAGCAAAAAATATTACAAAACATCAATCCACCATTCCGTGATATGATTATATAATTATATATTTCACAATTTACATACACTCAATTACAGTATAGAATATGTTATTACAAGGTCATTCGTATCGTCTCCGTTTCTAATTTACTATTTAACCACTAAAAATACAAACTTGATTAATGCAAATCAGCCCATGTCAATATTATATATATCTGCATACAACGCAACAAACATGGATATACAT
The DNA here is from genome assembly GCA_032716605.1 of Paralithodes platypus. Taxonomy (NCBI): domain Eukaryota; kingdom Metazoa; phylum Arthropoda; class Malacostraca; order Decapoda; family Lithodidae; genus Paralithodes; species Paralithodes platypus. Next base: position 25,677,978 of record CM064490.1, read on the forward strand.
AAGCTCGACCAAGTACTATATACCTACAGACTGTTTTACATACACGCATACACAATATTGATTTAGTAAATACTGTTTTAATCCGTTCTTAAAGGTTACAAGTTAACATTTAAAGTTGACCTTCGCTGATAAATTGTTCCATATATATGCCCCCTTGTATTTAAAAGTCGCAAATACCGTAGATGTCCTACCTCTTTCAATTCGTAATTGTCCTCTCTCTCTGGTGAAATATGTGTGAAACTCCTCATTTGTGTGAAACATATCATGCAAGGATGGGGGGACAGTGCGCTTAATACATTTGAACATCATTTTAGACAATCATACAGTACAGATATACTTTTGAGAATGGTAAAATCTTTAATGATTGAGATAGAGGGCCTGTGTGGTCTCTGTACTTCGCAGAAGCAATTATTCTTATAATGTTCTTCTGTGTTGTCATAACTCTTTGAATATGGCATGCACTAGCAGCGACCCACACCTCCACACCATATGTTATGTAAGGATATCAAAAGCTATTATACAGTGTTATAATTGTCGACATATTCAGTATTTTTTTTTGCTTTGCATAAATATTGGCTATGGAGATCGTCAACTCTTTTATGTATCTGAGCCGTGTGTTGAGTAAAGATGGGACTATGGATGAAGAAGTGCGGGAGAGGGTACAACAGGGGAAGAGGGTTGTAGGAACGCTGAAAGCAGTAACAAGAAATAGGGTGGTCAGTATGGAAGTGATGAAGTCCTTGCATGACAGTGTGGTAATTCCGACACTGACTTACGGAAGCGAAGCATGGACGTTGGTTGAGAGACTCAGACCAAGAGTGAGAGCAGTGGGAATGAATTACTTAAGAAGTGCGTGCGGAGTTACATGGAGGGATAGACAGACTAATGAGGAAGTAAGAAGGAGGTGTGGTGTGGAGGTAGATGTGCTGGAAAGTGTGAAAAGGAATAACTTGAGATGGTTCTGCCATATGGAACGTATGGAAAGCGAGAGAATGACTAAGAGGGTGTACGAGAGCAAGGTGGAGAAACAGAGAGGGAGAGGTAGACCGAAAGAGAGGTGGAAGGATGGAGTGAAGAAGTATATGAACGAAGGCGGTGCTGGTTGGGGGGAGGGGCGTCGACTGACTGGGGACAGAGGTGCATGGGGGTGGTTCGTTCGTGGCCACACCTTCGGGGATCACGGCGTCGAGCAATAGATAGATAGATATAGATAAATATTGCATAGATCTTATTTCTCACATACACTATATGCTCCTTCCAAGCCTGTTTGGAATCTATTATGACCCCTAAAAATTGGTTTTATCGAGTTTCTTTAGCTGTACAATATTAATATGCAAATTCACGTTATTACTATCGAAATAGACCAATTTACTATAAATCATAATTTTGTTTTATAAATATTTATGGCTAGTTTGTTGACATTTAGCCATTCTTAAAGTTTGTTCAATTCTTGGTTCATTTGAATTATCAAATCATTAATATTTTTGCCTGCAAGGAATACAGTATGTGTCATCAGCAAATAATATTGGTAAGCAAGATCAAATATTTACTATGTCAGTTACATAATTATAGAAGGTGTAATAAGGGCCCTAGTGTTGATCCTTGCTGCATTCCACAGGTAATTGAACACTTGTTAGATTTAGTTTTATTAAATAATACAAATTGTTGTATATTGCTTATTGTATCCAATTGTGAACAATACCTCGGATCCCATACACTGTTGCTTATCCAATAATATCTGGTGGTCGACAGTATCAAATGCTTTTATGCCAAATCTGCAAGATCTGTGCCATGTCCCTCCCGAAACCCAACTGATATTTAAATTATATATAATTTCCTGAACAAATGAGAAATTAATGATATATATATAATATATATCATAATTATATATATTATACTGATATATGAAGTTAAGTACATGACGGTTTGATTATATTAATTTGCCCCTGAATCAAGTGATGTTAGGTAAGCCTTCGGAGTGCATAAAAAACGACTCCTGAACATGTTTCTTAAAACATATCTGTCCGTTTCCCAGCTATGACCTTCCGTTAACAGTGATAAAGCTCAAAACTCATCGTCACGAAATCAGGGTTGAGTTAGGCAAGTCGAGGCACTGTGTCCCATGGAGTTTCTGTGGGAGAGTATACATGATTAACTCGACCGGATAGGACCATCCAAATGAGGCTAGCCAAAATCCTCTAAAGCGTGCCCTGCAAGCAGAGACTGTGACCAGACGAGAGTGTGTGTGTGGAGGCCGTCCCGGAAGTGACCTGCGTTAGTGCTACTTGTGTGAAGGTACCCCTGGACCTCCCCCCTTGGCAACCAGGCCAAGACGGACCAGCACTTGGTCGCCCCACGTGTGTCAGATCTCTACAAGGCTAACTTCTGCTATACTCCTACCTGAAATTAAGTGCTTTCTGTTTTGCTTATTGTGTTTCGTGATTATTGCAAGGTTGTGTAGGATATGTTATGTGTTCCATTAATGTAAACACCATAGAGCTCTTATTCTCTCCTTAGTCCCTTTTATTACTCGTGTCGTGAGTACAGTGCAAACGCTATCCTGGGATTGATCTATACATATACTTTGTGATATATATTCATGTATTACCATTAAGTTTATATATAATCCGTTCGGCCTGAATACCAGCACACTACACATAAATACTGTGAACATCCCTGGCAGATCTGACTTTAAGTTATTTAGGATCATCAGGGTACGCGTATCGGTTATAAATTTTCACAGAGTGTTAACTATCGTGTCTCTAAGTAAAACTCCTTTTATTTATGTTTCCTGGTTTCACACCCAGTTTAAACATTTAACATGAAATCATAGTAATTCTATTTTGCCCATATTGCGTTAATATTTCTATGTCGAGGGCTCTGATCTGTTCTATAAGACGAATCTTAGTTTGCTCAGTTCCCTAAACTGTGATTATTAAATCTAATTGTATAGGTTAGAAGATAACTAAAACCTCTCTCTTTACTTATAACTCATTAGTTATTTGTCTTTCAACTGATATTTCTATTTTATATATTCTGTCTAGTTGAGACGCCGTGACCTCAGTATTTTGACCCTACACCATGTCACATTTTACCACGAGCTAACTTTGACCTTTAGGATATTAGTTGTCCTTTGAGACTAACCGCTCTGTTAGCAATTATGCGATATTTATATATCCATCACCTGTTACTCAATTGTGATTTATCTATCATCAATGTTAATTGATTATGGATCATCTATACTTCAAGAATATTATTATTCCTTCTTGAAGCAGGTTAGAGAGTATTTTTCCCAATAAATACCACTCAACCCAATACATCTTTATGTTCTATGCCAGTGCCCTGGAGCACGTTCAAGAGCACTAATTCTAGCTCACGGTTGGTGCTACAGTGCTCTTGAACGCTATTGTGCGCGCATACGGTCGCTTATGGTCGCTCATTCATCGCACAGCATTTTGAGGAGTGACGCCGTGAGGCGTCTCGACCATATGCACACAAAATCAGATAAAAACATTGACTATTCATATTAGTATGTGTTATTATTTACTTTAAAACATTTACATGAAATTTTTGATAAAAATATTGATACAAATATACAGCTTTATGTATCCGCATGTATTGAAGTGGCGGACGAAAATAACATATGCCAAATTTTATGAATGAATTTGTTTTCTTTCATATATACTTTATTGTATAATGTAATAACAAAACAAATATAGTTGCTAATAAATATTAATATGTATTTTATGCCAATAAGACGCTATCATTTAATAGCCTAGCATGCTTAGGCCTAATTATTTATGGACATTACAGGATATATATCCTAGCAGTTGTTTATATATGTAAAGAACAGTCATTGTTGTTGTTTTGAGCGTCAAACGAAGACGCTAGTATAAACATAACCATAGCAACCATCCAGTTTGTTTATGTAGTGCGGAAGAGGCTCCGAAATCGTTCAATAGAACCCAATTCACGCTTCGGAAACTGTAGCGTCTGAAGTCTCGCTCTTGAACGCGCCCCTGATCCAAAGTGAAATAAAAACTTGTGAAACCCAACCATGTATTCTGTATCAATGGTAGAGATTGAGGAGATTTATAATTGTATACCTGGAGTTAGCTGTGTTTCTGCTGAGTGTTATAGTTCGTAAAAGCTTTCCTAAGGTGGGAAGAGAGAACTGAAGTACACAGGCAAATATTAGTGCCCGGTATAACAGAAGGATTGTATAAAGGTTCACGGTACCTATCTGGTCAGACATATTTTCTTTGAGTTCTGCCCACCCTCGAGGCAGATACAATATTCATAAATTCGTACCCTCGCCTCAGATGGTCAGAATCGACACATGGGTGACATTAATTTATAGAATCATGTCCTATTCTTCTTGCTTTGTTTTTCATTTTTTGTGCAGGCTGTCATTGTTTTATGTTTGCAAATGTCCATTGTCCTTATACCTATGGGATTCATTAGCCTAAAGACTAGTTTAGTCAGTAGCTGCATTTGTAACACCAGGTATAACATCCGATTTTAGTATAGACTTGTAATTATTTAGTAAAATCAAGTTAGAAAAAAAATAAAATAAAAATATATATATACCGGGTATATATATATATATATATATAATCAACATCTATTGCCATACAGCTACCCTTCAGGTAACAACAAATATACTCTCTCCTTGTTGAAGTATATTATATTATGGACGTAATCGCTCGGATTCTTCCACGCCTACAATGTTGAACATAATTATAAAATATGCAATTAGCTTCACCATTCCAACACCTATAATTGGTACTAATTCACGATACACTATTTATAGTGAACTACACCTATGTCAGAAACAAGAAAGAAAGTGTTGAACATAGAAGCAAGTAAAGGTGAAAGAAAATAGAGAAGAACAGTGAACGAGAGACTATTCTAAAATATATAAACTGATTGCCAAACAGTGGGAGTCCAAATAATAGTAGTGCATCTAGCTAAAATACTTCTTACCATTTGTTTTGACGTACAATCGTTATAATTCAATATTTGGTATATAACTGTATATAATAACATACATATATAATGTTCTCCACGTGGCATATTCTTGTAACTTTCTGCCCACACACGTGTAACTCTATAAATGTACAGCAACGTCCTTCCACGTGTGAACTCCATGTGTACTTCCATTACGATAATGCTATGTACTGTTGCTGACTTATGCTAAATGTTGCATGTGATTCTATAGGTATTAGTTCTTTGTGAATAAAATGTTTGTTTGTACTTGTTGTTTAACTTGATTGTCTTGTGTTTCCTTGTGGTCATATACTACTTCCTTGTACTTCCCCCCGTTGAGAGAAAACCACACATACCAGAAATATCCTAGCATAATATTTAGTTTGAAGAAAAATTGTAAATGCCAATAGAGACATTTTAAATCAAAGTGTAAAGTGTATGAATATATGCAAGCGGATATCATAAGTAATGGTTCCACGTATGTATCTTACTAGGTTATTTAGGTTATGATGATTCTAATTTAACAACAACGAAGGTTGTATTTATCAAAGTGTTTTGGTTTATTATTGTGTAATCATATATACCGTAGTAATATATATTGTGTAATCCTATATACCGTAGTAATATATATTGTGTAATCATATATACCGTAGTAATATATATTGTGTAATCATATATACCGTAGTAATATATTGTGTAATCATATATACCGTAGTAATATATATTGTGTAATCATATATACCGTAGTAATATATTGTGTAATCATATATACCGTAGTAATATATATTGTGTAATCATATATACCGTAGTAATATATATTGTGTAATCATATACCGTAGTAATATATATTGTGTAATCATATATACCGTAGTAATATATATTGTGTAATCATATATACCGTAGTAATATATTGTGTAATCATATATACCGTAGTAATATATATTGTGTAATCATATATACCGTAGTAATATATTGTGTAATCATATATACCGTAGTAATATATATTGTGTAATCATATACCGTAGTAATATATATTGTGTAATCATATATACCGTAGTAATATATTGTGTAATCATATATACCGTAGTAATATATATTGTGTAATCATATATACCGTAGTAATATATATTGTGTAATCATATATACCGTAGTAATATATATTGTGTAATCATATATACCGTAGTAATATATATTGTGTAATCATATATACCGTAGTAATATATATTTCCAAAATCGTGTTCTATATGCAGAATAAAAAATGCACATTATACTAGCTAGACATACTATATTTTCACTATTATTCAACTTTTATCTATAGACAAGATATCGTTACAGAATAATATTTGTAAATGTCATCAGCAAAGGCGATTACAATATTCCCCAATTTGTCAATACAATAATGGGGACAGCTTGACACTTTGTAACATCCAGTCTTTGAAACACCCATTTTAAATAAACATGTAATCTTTGATTTAATTAATGTTATTAATGTTAATATATACTACACATATTATAATGTTAATATATACTACACATATTATAATGTTAATATATACTATATATATAATGTTAATATATACACATATATACATAATGTTAATATATACACATATATACATAATGTTAATATATACACATATATACATAATGTTATATACTACACATATTATAATGTTAATATATACACATATATACATAATGTTAATATATACACATATATACATAATGTTAATATATACACATATATACATAATGTTAATATATACACATATATACATAATGTTAATATATACACATATATACATAATGTTAATATATACTACACATATTATAATGTTAATATATACTACACATATTATAATGTTAATATATACTACACATATTATAATGTTAATATATACTACACATATTATAATGTTAATATATACTACACATATTATAATGTTCATATACTACACATATTATAATGTTAATATATACTACACATTATAATGTTAATATATACTACACATATTATAATGTTAATATATACTACACATATTATAATGTTAATATATACTACACATATTATAATGTTAATATATACTACACATATTATAATGTTAATATATACTACACATATTATAATGTTAATATATACTACACATATTATAATTATTAATATATACTACACATATTATAATCATACGTTTCAACAAGGGGGTCGGCTGAGCTTGTTGCAATCCAAAGCTATTGAAATCTGTCAGAAAGTAGTGGTTCTGACTGTCAGGAATAGTTGTCCAGTGTTGTTCGATATACATTGTGATCTTAAAAGTACTAGGAAGTACTATATAGCCACCATCATGGACACCACATTAATATCTGTTGTATGTTGCCTGTTGGATATTAATCGTGATCGTGTACTCAACCTTTACTGTGTAATGGTTTAGATGCTTATGTTCTGGGTCTGGTGTCCCGAGTTCGATTACTGGGAGGACCATATGCTTTCATTACTTTATTCAAATGCTTTGGGGTTTGTAATTGATGATTTATCTTAAGTTAAGAACGGGGTGTAGCTTAAGTATATAGGTTCAGAAACTAATGTCTAGCGAGGCCGATCCCTAGTGATCTTGGCCCCGTACATTGTTTTTTTTCACTCACTAAAACATTAGGCTTTCCATAATGCAGTTAGGTTTGATTACATGATTAGATTGATATCCAAAATTCGAAAATGGATATTAATCGTGATCTTATGCTCAACGTTTACTGCGTTGGTGGTGTAATGGTTTAGAGCTTTAGATGCTTATGTTCTGGATGCGGTGTCTCAAGTTAGAATCCCGGGAGGACCATGTGCTTTCATTAGTTTATTCAAGTGCATTGGGGTTTGTTATTGATGATTAATGTTAAGAACAGGGTGTTACTTAATATCAGGAAGAATGTGTGCAATAGTCTGGGAGCCTTTTCAATCACAAGAACCCAATTAATTTGTTAAATTGAGTATTGATTTTAGAAAATAGGCTTCCTAGCAGAGTCACTGAATTCAACACTGTATACACAAAAAACATCGCAGCAAGATAAATGTCTCGGTCTTAAGTCTCAATTAATTGTGTTCACAAAGAGATGGTAGTTAAATATTTCCAAGCAACCTCGTTAGTATGAGTTGGTCTGGTGTTGTTTGTTCTACTTTGCACTCCTTTGAACTTATAGCTATCATTCCTTCTCTACGTATTTCACTACGTCATATTCCTGCCTTCTTATCCATCCTCTTTGATCTTCAACTTCTTTACTGCCTCACCAAGATTATATGGAAGTCGAGGCAGGATTTGTTCATGTCTGGCTGAGAATTTATCCAAGGTTCTCCCAGGCGGCCCTATTTTTAAATGGCAATTAATGAGGGGAGGACCACCTCATATTATAGTATTTCATATAAATAACACAATATTTATGTGGGTACATTATATACAGCACAAATATGGTATATGTTACGTGACATTATATAACCAACATGATCACCCCTGGGGGTTAGGGAATAGAATATGCCCCACGTGCCTTCTGCGTGTCGTAAGAGGCGACTAAAGAGGTTGGGTCGGTGGGCTTGCGACCCCCACCCGGAAAAAATATCTAAGCAAAGAAAAACGAACGAACAGCCTCGGATGCGGACGGAACCAACGTTGACGAACCACGACCGACTAAGGACATGCCTTCGGACATTCTGAGAATGGCTACGTGGAATGTTAGTGGCATGAATGATGGAACAAAAGAGAGAGAGGTTCTGGAAGTGTTAGTGAATGCCAGGCTGGATGTATGTGGAATGACAGAGACCAAATGGAAAGGTTCAGATGTGAGAGAATGGGAATGTGGAATGGGTGTGTGTGCTGGAGTGAGTGAAGGAACAGCGAGAGAAGGTGCATGTTTGTTTGTAAGTAGCAAATGGAAGGAATGTGTAAGAGAGTATGGGTCTGTGGGTTCAAGGATTGTGTGGGTGAGAATGAAAGTAGGAATACAAACGTGGGTGATTGTATGCGTGTATGCCCCGACAGAGGATATACTTGAAAGAAAGAAAGAGGAGTTCTGGATGAATGTGGAGGCGTGCCTGGAGAAGTTTGACAAGAACGAAAGAATATTTCTGATTGGGGATATGAATGGTAAGGTGGGTGATAGGAAAGTTGAGGGAGTGGTGGGAGGGTGGGGGGTACCATCAGAGGTGAATGGGAATGGTAGTGCACTTGTGGACGTATGTGTGGGAAGGAGGCTGTGGATAGCCAACACCTTCTTCCGACACAGAATGATCCACAGGTACACGTGGAAACGGATGTTGACGATGAAAGATAAGACAGTGGTGGAACGAAAGTCATTGATTGATTATGTATGTGTGGATGAACGAATGAAGAAATCTGTGATGGATGCTAGGGTGTATAGGGGTATTGGAGGGGGTCTGTCTGATCATTATGTAGTGGTAGCTAAGGTTAGGATACAAAAGAAGTGGGTGAGGCGAGCGGGAGGGAGGCAAGAGGAGGGTGGAATGGTGAGGAGGGTGGAGAGGTTGCAGGAGGAGGAAGTCAGGGAGGAGTACAGGAGAGCAGTGGAAAGACGACTAGGTGGGTTCGACCTGGAAGTTATGGAGGAAGTGGAGGAGATGAGCAAGGTGTTTAAGGATGAGATCTGTGCAGCATGTGAGGAGGTGTGTGGAGTGAGGAGAAGAGGGAGGGGAGTGAAAGGTACAGCATGGTGGACAGAAGAGGTAAGAATAGCTGTGGAAGAAAAGAAGAAAGCATATAGAGTGTGGTTGGGTAGTAGAGGGAATGAAGATTCCGAGAGACAGAAACGAGCGAGGTACGTGGAGAGTAAGAGGGTGGTGAAGAGAGTAGTGAAGGAAAGTAAGAGAAGAGTAGATGAGGAATTTGGAAGGAATCTGAGTGTAAAATGGAGGGAGAGTAAGAAACTGTTCTGGAAAGAAGTCAAGAAAGTTAGGGAAGGTAGCAAGGGAAACAGTAAGGGTGTGAAAGATAAGAATGGGAGAATGCTAGCCGAGAAGCAAGAGAGAGTCGAAAGATGGAGGGAGTACTTCAGTGAGTTGCTAAATGAAAGGAATGAAGAGCCAGCAAACATAGCTGGATATGGTATGGGAGGGAGAAGAAGAGAAGTAGTGGAGGAGGAGGTGGGGATCAGGAGGTCAGAAGTGTGGGAAGCCATGAAAAGAGTGAAGTTGGGGAAAGCACCAGGAACAGATGGAGTGTGTGGGGAAATGTTGAGGTATGGTGGTGAGATAGTGATAGAATGGGTATGGAAAATGTGCAAACTAGCATGGGAGAAGGGGAGTGCACCCGATGACTGGAAGACTGGCATAATAGTCCCCCTATATAAGGGCAAAGGGGAAAGAGGAGTGTGTGGTAACCACCGAGGAATATGTCTTCTAAGCGTAGTAGGGAAGGTATACAGTAGGGTAGTGATTGAGAGAGTGAGAGTGAGAACGGAGAAATGGATAGGCGACGAGCAGGGAGGTTTTAGGAAGGGAAGAGGATGTGTAGATCAGATTTTTACCCTGAATTGTGTTGTGGAGAAGTATCTGGAGAAGAAACAAAAGGTGTATGTTGCCTTTATGGACTTGGAGAAGGCCTATGACAGAGTGGATAGAGAAGGTTTGTGGAAAGTACTTAGAATATACGGAGTAGAGGGCAAGTTGCTGAAAGCAGTGAAGAGCATGTATGAGGGTGCAAAGGCGGCAGTACGTGTGGAGAGTGAGCAGAGCGAGTTCTTTGACCTGAATGTTGGTTTGAAACAGGGGTGTGTGATGTCCCCGTGGTTGTTTACTGTATATATGGATGGAGTCATGAAAGAAATACTATCAAGAGCAGTGAATGTTGGTGTATCGCTGAAAAGGGAGGGAATTGAGTGGAAGCTACCTATACTGCTGTTTGCGGATGATACAGTTCTGATGAGTGATAATGAATGGGAGTTGCAGGGTCTGGTAAATGAGTTTGGAACAGTGTGCGAAAAAAACGGAATTTGAAGGTAAATACGGGGAAGAGCAAGGTTATGGTCTTCGAAAGGGGTGAAGTCACAGAGTGTGAGGTGAAGCTGAACGGTCAGGCTATGGAGATCGTCAACTCTTTTAAGTATCTGGGCAGTGTGTTGAGTAAAGATGGGACTATGGATGAAGAGGTGCGGGAGAGGGTACAACAGGGGAAGAGGGTTGTAGGAACGCTAAAAGCAGTAACAAGAAATAGGGTGGTCAGTATGGAAGTGAAGAAGTCCTTGCATGACAGTGTGGTAATCCCGACACTGACTTACGGAAGCGAAGCATGGACGTTGGTTGAGAGACTCAGACCAAGAGTGAGAGCAGTGGAAATGAATTACTTAAGGAGTGCGTGCGGAGTTACATGGAGGGATAGACAGACTAATGAGGAAGTAAGAAGGAGGTGTGGTGTGGAGGTAGATGTGCTGGAAAGTGTGAAAAGGAACAACTTGAGATGGTTCGGCCATATGGAACGTATGGAAAGCGAGAGAATGACTAAGAGGGTGTACGAGAGCGAGGTGGAGGGACAGAGGGGGAGAGGTAGACCGAATATGAGGTGGAAGGATGGAGTGAGGAACTACATGAACGAAGGCGGTGCTGGTTGGGGGGAGGGGCGTCGACTGACTGGGGACAGAGGTGCATGGGGGCGGTTCGTTCGTGGCCACCCCTTCGGGGATCACGGCGTCAGGCAATAGATAGATAGATAGATCACATAATACGGATTTGTGATGATTGCGAGTTGCAACATGTGGTATCCAAGTTGCTTCCGTAAAAACATATGCTTTGTTATAGGGAAATGGATACTAAACCCACGGATTGCAGTATATAATGAATAACCAATTAATGATTATATTTAATATACAAACAGTTTTGGTATCTAGCATTGTTTTAGAATTGCAAAATCATCATACAATATTAATACATTTATCAAGAAAATAAACAAACTTTCAATAATATGGTTTGGTGTTAACATAAGTTGACTCACTGTCAGCCATACTAATACAAATCTTTCAACCAGTTTGTCATACACGATATATCTTTACCTCTGTATATATGATCTTATTTTACATTAGTATTGTTATGAAGTTTTATTTGTTAAACAACATCGTTTTTGTTCTCTCCACTAAATATTTGCCTTTAACTTGAATCTTAATGACATCAATAGCGATGTTACCACCAACATTAACACGAGGGTTTTCTGCAGTTTTACTTAAGAAGTTCATTCTAATGTTTTGCATTGTTTTATTTTCTTGCGTAAGTGAGAAGCGAGAGTTCATCTGTTATATTTTTTCAATATCAATATTATTAATTGCAGTTGTGTGCCAATTATGCTTCCATTTATACACATGCGTTCAGGAAAAAATATAATTACACATACATACACACACACACACACGATAGAATTGACATCTTCAATATGCCCGCCGTTAAGTTGGACTCAGTTTATAGCTTATATAATGTTCCCTTTTGTTTAATTTATTGCATACACATATGTTGAATGTAGGGTATATAATTTACAATTAATTTTCTAAATTGATCACCTATATGAAACTGTTTTGGCAAGCATATTATTGTTTTAATGAACTTGCATAATTTTCTCACAGCAAATGTTACATATACTGTATATTCTCCAAGTTCTTTCTATCATATTACAAATGTGTTGTAAATCTTCGAGGTAACCCATTATTTGAGCCAAGTTAAGGTCCTTATGAGGCATGCGGTAATTTAACATGGTATTTGGATGTAGATAAGGCTTGCTCAGTATTCATGAATTCAGTTAACTGCCTTACACTTAGTCAAACAACAACGATCCCACATAATGTAAATATTTAATGATAAAAAGCTGATAAACACTCGGAAGTCTCCAACACAGTACCAAACTTGTACGATGATCTAGTTGAATGAGGAAAATATTTGTTTGAAAACAAGAACCGTCAAAGTTACCGTCCCTCTCCACTAAGTCCACTTGATGCACACAACGACCTACATATCATGTTACCTTGGCACATAAACATTTTATAGTTTGTATTAAATAGTGTATAACAAAAGATCAGAAAGAAGAGAGCCAACAGGATTAATTAAGGGGGGAATTGATAAAACCTAGTGTGGAAGGGAGAAAGGCTGTTAATACAACAACAAACGACATAGGGGAATGTGTAAACAGAGAAAGGGTGAGGAATTACGCTTGACAAAGAGAGAGAGAGAGAGAGGTTTGATGCAATAGATACGAATAATTTGATTATGGAATACAGTATAACAATAATTGGCAACTATTACTTGGCAATGAACAGTTGACATGAACTATATCCTTAAAGTTTAAACTAAAGTCATAATGTATATGCACAAAGTAAATATATAAGTTTTAAGTAGAGTTAGGAAAATATTTTACAGTGAAAACACGACTGTCAATTATTAGATAATGAACTGGTAACGAGTGGGAACAAGGACACAAATATTACACTCATGACAGTAATTCCTGTTTTAATTATTTCCTAAAATATTGGCCCTGACGACAAGATATTTTCTTCGGATCAGGATCAACGGTTATTAAATATATTATGAATAACTGTCTTCAGAAGTATTAAATGTATCAATTATCTCACAGAAATATTGTTGATTAGTACAATTTTAAAATGTATTATTGTTAACTCCATTCAGTACATACAGTATGTATGTAGTTATTGTTGGTTGTTATGTTTACTGTCAATTATCATTAATGTATAATAATTAGCTTCTCATGTGTATGCATAATTGTTTTACCCATATTGGTATGTGATTTTCGGTGATTTGTATCTTAGACCAATAATTATGTGTATAATGAAGTTCGACAAACATCCATCTTTCAACTTTCTCTCTATGTACCTATTGCCTCCTTGTTTCTCCAACATGCAAATTCCACTATTATACTCTATTTTTTTCCAGCTGACCGTAAATTGAATCTCTTATTAGCTGATTTCTCGATACCTAATAGAAATATATGAAACTACTATGGCTGTGTGTCATATTAATGCCAAGTTTTCAGAATAACCATCATCTTTCGCTACAAAATCTACCTTTTAGCCGAGTAACATAGATAGAAACATGACATTTTATCCTCAGCTGGAAAAAAATAGACTATAGTTAATAATGTTACATTTATTTTTGTATTTATTTTTAGTTTTAGTTTTGTAGTCTTATAATAATTTCAGTTTGTTCAAATTTTCGAGTAAAATACATTCTCACTCAACTATGTAATCTTGCACACCTTACACCTGTGTTGTTGTCTTCATTCATCTCATAATGGCAGCAGCATAACCATTTTTTGGAAACAATTCATATATAATATGTATTAAAATAGTCATGTAAAGAATACAGTAAGTCTTCATAGGTAAAGTCACAAATTAATTTGATATAATTTTGCTTCCACCAGTTTTACCTCTATAAATGACCATAAGTGAGTAACTTTCATTATTTCCATGTATATAACTACTGTGCTTCTATATAATTCCTTTCTCCCTCAATGAATGTGTCTATGTATTGGCCAAAAGCTTCCGTGTTAGTCACAGAATGGGTCGTCAGTCAATAATATTATTCTAAGATACAAATTGACTGGGTGAGGGATACTGCCACTCTTCTGTGTGCTCGTTTACACACACATTCTTCACAAAGTAGCGTTAGAAGTATTTCAGGGTGACAGTGGATATACCTTTAGCGTAATCAGAAACTGATAAGAGCATCCATATTTCTAACCAGTCATTTAACCCTTATTTAGCGGGCTAGGTGCTCTATTTGACCGTAGCGCCCAGTGGTTTTTTTTTACCCTAAATAGGGTTATTTATGTGATCATTTTCATGCCTAAATAAGACCCAGAGCGTAAAACAAGAATCTATCCCTGAAAGGGCATAAACAGAGCTTTCCAATGACACCCAAACCATCCTTGTACGGCCACTGGTTCTCTTGCAACGATCGTGCAACACGAGTGCAAAAACCCTATAATTAGGTAATTTCCTTACATAATTGCCTGTGTAGCGAGTGAGGGAGGGGGGAAGAAGGTGGGATACAGTTCAGTTGGTCCACGGTGGTCGTGGGGACCGGTCATAGCGTTGCTACGCTCGTCCCACCGCTCAGCTCTCTCTCTCAGCAACATTACATGCTGAAAATGGCGGTCGACATAAGTTGTGCACCGCCACATATTCCAAATTTATTTCACTCGACATAAGTTGCGCGCCGCCAATAAAGGGTTCATATGGTTAAGATTGTAGAAGGAAATCAATGTGTTATGTCTGTATTCCATTTTCAATCAAATAAAAGGGAACTGTAATGTTCCTACTGTATTTTTTTGGTTTCCTATTATGAATATAATTATGAACTAATTGAAATAACATTGGAACAAGTAGAATATTTGAATATATCTAGGAGGAACGAAAAGCAAGAATGGAGGTACAGAAATGGAGGTAAAACAGAGAGTATGTGAATGAAGGAAAGTTTTCAGAGCAATGAGAAGTATGTGGAAGGTGAGATATCTCGGAAGGAAAGCTAAAGGTGCAATGTATCAAGGGATTGTTTTACCAACAGTGATGTATGGGGCTGAGACATGGGCTCTGAAGGGAAAGGAGAGAAAAAAGCTGGATGTGATGGAGATTATTTGCTTTGAGGAGTATGTGTAGAGTGACTCGTAGAGACAGATTGAGGAATGAAGAGATACGTAGAAGAGTGGGGCAACATGAACATTTGTCGGCCAGAGTGGACAGATGGGTGCTGAGCATATGTGGGCACTAACGCGATAATGTAACGCGTTAACGATTTTGGGTTAACGTTTATCGGATAAATTTTTGTCCAGCTTTAACGAATTAACGGTAACGTTGATACTTTTTGTTCCAAAATAGCGATAATCGTTAATTAATTGCCAAACAGGCAGAAATCCGCAGAATAGTCTATACGGAATAGAATAAATCTGAAAATCATCTAAATGATCTTCTACTAAATCAAATGAAGTGTCAGGTGTTTTTTTGCACTTTTGATCGGCTCAAAAGTGCAGTGAATAATAATGTTGCATACATATAATAATGGGGGCTTATCTCTAACCAGTGTCTGCTCAGTTAATAAAGCCTAGCTGGGGTATCAAGGCAGGGCAACAATGGGCGAGCATGCGGCTCGTAGCCTAACGTTGTCCGAAGGTGGTATAATGACGATTAAGTTATATGACGGGGATGCTCTCTTGATAAATCTAGGTCTCTAGTACCTAGTTCTATCCTGGCAAGGTCGCCATTTGTTACGATCCAGGTTCTCAAAGACACAGGGCTCTTCAACATTGGACTAGATAATGGCAAAATGCAACAACGGTAACACTAGATCCAACGCCTGCCTTAACACCTTAAGAGCGGCCTATGCGGTTTATTTATGTGTACCGCCCAGCGGGGTGTTTTTAGCCAAAATAGGGCTGTTTACGTGATCATTTTCATGCCTAAATAAGACCCAGAACGTAAAACAAGTATCTATCCCTGAAAGGGCATAAACAGAGCTTTCGAATGACACCATAACGATCCTTGTATGATGGATAGTTTTCTTGCAATAACCGTGCAACGCGAGTGCAAAAAGCAGGTAATTCGGTACTTTCGGTACATAATTGAGTATGTAGCGAGTGAGAGAGGGAGGAGGGAGCTGAGATTTGTGTCAGTAGGTTCGCCGCGGTGGTCTGGAGCAGTCATACGCTCGCTAGTCTCCTGCCACCACTTGTCTCTCTCTCTCAGCCACATTACGTGCTGAAATTGCCACTCGACCTATGTCGAGCGCCGCCACATAGTCCAGCTTTATTTAACTCGACTTAAGTGGTGAGCCGCTTTTTAAGGGTTAAACACTGGAAAACAAAACACCATTACCGCCCTGAGTCGTGCCTGGACAACGAGGTATCCTATGACTCGGTAACTGGTGCACACACACTAGGCTGACGCTCGATGAAACAGCCTATTCTCAAACAGTAAAAGATTACTCGTTTAGGTTACACAAAGAAAAGATAAGTAACGTGATTAATTAACGTTACGGTAGATACTCAAATAACTGGCACTCCTGTATTAAAGAAAGTGCAATGCTAGTCCTGCAACATCAACTGGAAACTTCTGAAATAAGTCTGATGCTGGGAAGATGTTCGTAAAGAATCTTGAACAATTATAATGCAGAATACGGGTCACAATAAATACTAGGACATATAGTAATAATAGGCAGGCGAATAATAAAGACTGCGCAAAGGTAGTAATGCTCGACAACTAAAGAAATGCTTCGTGACACAACGCAACAGCCTACTAGGGTTGTGCAACTCAACAACAACCTCGGCTCAAAAGTGCAGTGAATAATAATGTTGCATACATATAATAATGGGGGCTTATCTCTAACCAGTGTCTGCTCAGTTAATAAAGTCTAGCTGGGGTATCAAGGCAGGGCAACAATGGGCGAGCATGCGGCTCGTAGCCTAACGTTGTCCGAAGGTGGTATAATGACGATTACGTTATTTGACGGGGATGCTCTCTTGATAAATCTAGGTCTCTAGTACCTAGTTCTATCCTGGCGATCCCTCAGAAGTCAACACAAAGAGGCAGCACTATGTTGTGAGGGATAGGCTATGGCCCTCTCACACCACAGCGCTGTGCTCGCAAAGTAAACCCACCCGAAGACAACTTAGGCTCCCACAGTACCTGTCGATGTCGTGCAGGGCTTAGCTAACACTGCACACATCGGAGACAACGACATAGTAACATTACCCCTAGTCTAGCTTTAAATAACCAAGCAGAATCACTCAACACCTTGCCAGGGAGACATATACCGGTCTACAACCTTCCCGAGAGAGGACACATACAGAAAAGTCCGTCTCTCCAAACCTCAATAAAGCCTAATACATGGAAATCTCTGAGAGCTTCGCGTACAATACGACTGGTCGACGGTGAACGTCTATGCTGAAACCAGAAGGGATGTTGAGTTTAATAAAGATTAGAGAATGAGAAAGGAGAAGTCGAGAGAGAGAAATAGTATGCAAAGTGGCGAGTATGGGGGACAGAATTGCAAAGGATGTAGACGATACGCGTGTCAGGCCAGCTCTGAGCTGGTAAAAAACACGAGGCCGCGATGGGCAGGGACTAGTTGACCACCCGGCCACCAACGCCGTCAGCGCCCAAGCGAGCCGCGTGATAGCTCACCCCGCTGCCAGGTGTACCCCCTCACCCTCTCTCGCTCGCCTCCCACACAAGCAACATTTATATTATAGCGAATATAAAATATAAGGCGCGGTCACAGACCAAAACAAAGACCATTTCTAGACTGTCTGTGGCAACACGACACTAATAACATAAAGCAGATCATTCTAGGACAACTGTAGCCCATCTCCCCATCCTGGCGAGCGCTAGCGAGCTGCAATGCCCCACGCAACCATTCTGTTAACGCCGGGAGGCGTCACACCCCCCCCAAGATATGGGACACTCAACCATGGGCCCATATCTGAACAGACAGAATGTCGCTAGAATCTGCCACTCCTAACCACTCTGCCACTCATGGAATGCAAGCTCAGTCTCCTCAAAACAAAATACAACAACATTTATATATATAAAACAAAATCTTATCACCCTTCCCAAACATAATACATTAATTCATAACATTGTGCTCCCAGAGCGAGCTTTAAGAAGCACAGCCTACTGAGGGAAAATCATCTGCACTCAGTACTCAGCTACAATATTATCTTAAAATTAATTATTAAAAAGAAAGAGTTTTTATTTAATATTTCATATTTTATTTTAATGTTGTTTTTGGCGGCTACTATAGATGTAGCCTTTTTTTTTTTTTTTCTAATCAAAGCCAACAACTCCTGCCCTGCGACCCTACGCTGATGCTACACACGCGAGCCAACAAGCACCAGCGCAAAAATACACCGCGAGCCAAGACAGGAGGCTATACCAACATACTGTGGTAGCCTACCCCGGATCCTCCACCCGCAACAAACAGTCCGCAATCACATTCTCACAACCGGCAATATGGCGAATGTTTAAGTTGAACTCTTGCAACATGAGCGACCATCTGGTCAGCCTCATATTCCGGTTGTGGAATTGATTGAGGAATTTAAGCGGGTGGTGGTCGGTATACACTACCACGACTGGCCCATAGGCAGGAACATAGACCTCAAAGTGTCTGAGCGCTAACACGATTGCCAGCAGTTCCTTTTCAACAACCGAATAGTTTTTCTGTGCTGAATTAAATTTCTTTGAAAAGAAACTGACTGGATGCTCAAGACCTTCCTCGTCTGTCTGCAAAAGTACGGCACCAGCCCCTACTCCGCTGGCATCAGTCGCCAACTGAAATGGTCGTTCAAAGTCCGGGGCCCTGAGGATAGGGTGAGTGCATAAAAGGTGTTTAACTACTCGAAACGCCTGCTCACACTCAGGTGCCCAGCGGAACTTTTTATCTTTAGCTAGTAGATCTGTCAAAGTAGCTAACACAGTAGAATAACCTCTTATAAAGCGGCGGTAATACCCAATCATGCCCAAAAAATCTCATGATCTGCCGCTTGGTGGTCGGCCTGGGGAACAAGTCGATAGCCTGTATCTTCTGTTGGGGCGGGCTCACCTGCCCTAACCCAACCACAAACCCCAGATACTGCACCGTGGCTTGCACAAAGTCACACTTGCCCAGATTAACCACCAAGCCTGCTTTACTAAGTTGACTAAATAAGGCTTCTATGTGCTCACAGTGACTTTGGAAATCGTTGTCATAAATGATCACGTCATCAAGGTAGACAGTACAGTTTGGGATGTCTGCTACGATGTCGTTCATTAAGCTCTGGAAAGTGGCCGGTGCATTTTTCAGATCATATGGCATCACGTTGCAACGGTAAGTACTGCCATCCACCACAAACCCGCACACCTCTTTAGCCCGCTCAGACAGTGGTACTTGCCAGTAGCCTTTGACGAGGTCTACCTTGGTCAAGTACCTTGCTTTCCCGATCTTATGCACACTGTCATCCATCCGGGGAAGAGGATATGCATTGGTGGGGGTCAACCCGTTCAACCGCCTAAAGTCAATGCAGAACCGAACTTTTCCATCAGGTTTGGGCTGCAGAGTGACAGGAGAAGTCCACCGTACTGCCCCCTTCTCGATCAAGCCTCTCGCCAGCATATACTCCAGCTCATCCCTGAGCGCTGGGAGTTTAATG
Source organism: Paralithodes platypus (assembly GCA_032716605.1). NCBI lineage: Eukaryota > Metazoa > Arthropoda > Malacostraca > Decapoda > Lithodidae > Paralithodes > Paralithodes platypus. The sequence goes on from CM064490.1 coordinate 25,698,131, forward strand.
GGTGGCACCCGATAAGGTATCGACTTGAAGGGGGGGTGCTCTCCTACATCGACGTCATGCACCGCTTGAGTAGTGAGGCCTGGGTGCTCGGCAAATACAGTGGGGTATGAATCGAACAGGCGCTGCACTGCCACCTGCTGTTCCTCCGGCAGGTGCGCCAGAGCATCATGCGCACATTGGCTCGAATTCCCCGCCCACTGATCAGCCGAGACATGACAATCCCAGTTATCATCCACCTGATCATTGCTGCCCCCCTCTCCTTCTCCACCATGACCGCAGCAGGTCAACACAGGGACAGCTAGTGACTCAGGTGGGCGCCTCACATACTCCTTCAACAAATTAATGTGGCATAGTTGGTTACGCTTCTTCCGGTCTGGAGTGGCAACGAGGTAATCTAGATCGGAGATCTTTGACACCACCCGATAAGGCCCAGCGTACTTGGCAGCCAGAGGACGACCTGCCAAAGGCAACAGGACCAACACCTCTTGACCTACCTGAAACTCCCGGAGTTTCGCCTTAGTATCGTACCTGTCCTTCATACGGGCCTGCGAACTCACCAAATTACGCCCGGCCAGCTCCAGACTTATAAGCATTCTCTCTCTGCTCTCGAGGACGTATCTCAACAAAGAACATGGCTTAGCGGTACCCTCCCAAATCTCCTTCACCATGTGGAGAGGGCCCCTCACCTGATGCCCGAAAACAAGCTCATTCGGACTGAAACCGAGACTCTCTCCAGGTACTTCTCTTGCCGCGAACAAAACATACGGCAGACCAAGGTCCCAATCCTTTCCGTTCTCTGCGCAATAACATCGAAGCATGCTTTTCATCGTGGCGTGCCACCTCTCCAACACCCCTTGACTCTCCGGGTGATACGCAGAAGAGACGACAGTGCTGATGCCATGCTGAATCGTAGTTTGTTTGAACAGATTAGAGGTAAAATTAGAACCTTGGTCCGATTGCACCTCTTGCGGGTAACCATACCGCGAGCAATACAAGAGCAGGTTCCGGACAACAGTTTTCGCCATGCCATTTCTCATTGGATATGCATCAGGATAACGAGTGGCCACATCCATGATAGTTAATAGAAATTTATTACCGGCATTAGTAGGGGGTAGGGGTCCGACCATATCAATGATGACATTACTGAAGGGCGGTCCACTGACAGGAATGGGGTGCAACGGGGCTCTCGGAATTGTTTGGTTAGGTTTTCCAACCCTCTGGCACATATGACACCTTGCTATCCAGGTTACCACCTGCCCCTTCAACCCCGGCCACCAAAATTTTTTTGCTAAAGCCGCCACCGTTTTTCTCACCCCTAGATGTCCTGCCAGTGGTATGTCATGCGCCAACCTCAGTAGGCTATCCCTGCACTCCCGTGGCACCACCAACTGGTCCACTACTCCGGACCCCTCTTGCCAACTACGTCTAGGGTCTTGAAAACGCCTATAGAGGATGCCTTCTAAATAAAAAAAATCTCCTGGCTGTGCATCGCCGTCCTCGTCGAGCTCTACAGCTCCATTAGCACACGTTTGGAGCTCAGGGTCCTCTAGTTGCAACCGACGTATATCTGAGGGTGCCAAGCGATCTAACTGCTCCCGGAGCAATGCATGACCTTCCCCGATACTGGGCTGCTCCCTCTGTCTCTCTCGATGTACATAACGTTGCTGTCGTGGAGACTCGTCATGCCCAGCCTCGTCACTCTCGATGACAGGCCCAGGGTCTACTCCAGAATTAAGTAATGGTGCTAATACTGAATCACCCAGGAGAGCCGCCGAGTCAAAACTCTTAAAACCAACTCCAGCTTTAGCCTCCTCCTGTTGATCGTTCCTCCGCTGGTCTGAAGACGGAGGACTAGGCTGTGACACTTTAGCTGCCCGAGCTCGGGTGACAACACACGCCATGGGTTGTGTCTGGCACCGCTCGACCCACTCTTGCTCTTCCCTACTCACGTCGGCCGGCCTCTCGGCAACGACTAAGGGTAGAACCTCAGAAGCGGGCATTGCAAAGTCGTTGCCGAGAAGAAGGTCGACGCCCTCCACTGGCAGTTTCTCCACAATCCCGACATCCAATTCACGTGCCACACCATCCACCTCCAACTCCAACCGCACCAGCGGGTATGACCGAGTTGCATTAATACCCTGCACCACCACCACCCGAGCCGCGTTTATAGGGTAGCCAGTCAAGTTTTTCAGCAGAGTCTGGGAAGCACCTGTATCACGCAAGACCTCTACTCCATGCTTGCGCCCCGCCCACATCACGCAACCCCGCCCTCTATGGTCGCAAAAAACATCCTGAGCAGGGATCGAGCCTCCCAGGTGCTTCTGCATTGGCTGTGCCTCAGCCTCTGACAAACTGCCCCGGGCAAACTCAGATGACTTCGGAGACACACCAATGTTGCAGGCCAAAGACACAGCTGCTGTAGGTGGTTTGCTAGGACAGACTCTTGCAAAGTGCCCCTTTTTATGACAATGATAACACTCCAACTCCCCTTTGGGGTTCCCTTGGTACTGGGAAGGGCCCGGCCCCTTCTTAAATGGGACGGTGCTAGTCTTGTGGTCAGTCTTGGTATCATGGCTCTTGTACTTGTTTGCATAAGGTATATCACTAACTTGGGGGGGTGGGGCGTCACGCCCCTTGTTACCTGCCTCACTACGCTGGGCAGACCCGCACCCACGAATTAGTGATAGCCGGAGATCAGACATCTCAGCTGCCTCCTGTAGAGTTTTTGGTTGCTTTTCTTTAAGGTTTAACGTCAGGTCGCCGCCCGTGCATTTGAAAAACTGCTCTAAAAGCACCAACTGTTTAATGTCGTCAAACGTAGTAGCTTTCTCCGACCTCAGCCAATTCCCAAAAGCATCGGACAGCTCCCGGGCATGCTCCAAAAAGGTGCTCTCCCGACCCTTGGTAACACCCCGGAACTTCAACCTGTACGTCTCTGGTTGTAGTTCGTATGCTCTCAGGACAGCCTCCTTGAGTTCCTTATAGATAATACAAGACTCTATAGGCAACGCATCGTAGGCTTTAAGACCCTTGCCTATTAATCTAGAGGATACAAGTGCTGCCCATTTATTCTCTGGCCACTGGTGTTCCTGGCACTTCTTCTCAAAGCGTGTGAAAAATTCTGTTACACCACTCTCATCAAACACCGGAACCAGTTTCAATAAGTGCGAGAGAGACTGCTCATGAACACGGTTACCAGCCCCAAGTCGCTGTCCCGTTGCCTCTACTCGCGACTTCTCTACGTCCATGTCGGCACAGTACCTAGTCGACTCAGCTTGAATTTTTGCTAGCTCTATGTGCTCATGACTGATAGTTTTTCTCTCTTCTATCTTGGCTAATTCTATTTGCTGCTGGAGCTCACCTGCCCTTTGTTGCTGGTGAAGCTGAAGCTCAGATACCCTGATAGCCTTTCTCTCTTCGATCTTAGCTAATTCGAGCTGATACAATAATTCTGGAGTTAACCCTTGGAGGAGGTGAAGGTGCTACAATGTTTGAAATTACCGGTGGTCCCCCCAGGGGCAACCCACCCTGCCAGTCACCACCCAACTGTGGAAGCGTACCCGGGGTCGGCAAACTACTGGGATGGCTGGGAGTCGAGTGTAGGGGAAGCATGGCCGAAGGGCTCTGAGCACTCAACCCATCTCGCTCACCAGTCACCCTGCCCAGTACACACGTTATCAAGTTATCCTTGGTCATGCTGCTAGTAACCGCATGACCGATAGCTGTGGCCAGGCATTGAAGACCGTACCGATCCATACCCTCCAACCGCTCGGCAGTAACAGGCCATTGCAAAAATATCCTAGCATCCTCCTCACAGTTCACCCGATTAACCCTTTCATCATGCTGCTGTTCCTCAGTTTCGACATTCGTACTGTGTCTCCATTCTCCTCTGACCCGGTATAAGACATGATGCTCACAAACATTTCTCACCACAATATTCAGAAAAGAAGTACCCCAAACTCTTATGTAGCACTATTCACTTGCCAAAAATGTCTGAAGACTCTCAAGTGCTATACTACTTTGCCAAAAAAAAATTAACGTGCCCACTATATTCCTCAATAAAACAAATGACCACAACAATCCTGCAATTATCTCTTAGTTCACAAGATCCTGAGCTAGGTCGCCATTTGTTACGATCCAGGTTCTCAAAGACACAGGGCTCTTCAACATTGGACTAGATAATGGCAAAATGCAACAACGGTAACACTAGATCCAACCCCTGCCTTAAACACTGGAAAACAAAACACCATTACCGCCCTGAGTCGTACCTGGACAACGAGGTATCCTATGACTCGGTAACTGGTGCACACACACTAGGCTGACGCTCGATGAAACAGCCTATTCTCAAACAGTAAAAGATTACTCGTTTAGGTTACACAAAGAAAAGATAAGTAACGTGATTAATTAACGTTACGGTAGATACTCAAATAACTGGCACTCCTGTATTAAAGAAAGTGCAATGCTAGTCCTGCAACATCAACTGGAAACTTCTGAAATAATTGTGATGCTGGGAAGATGTTCGTAAAGAATCTTGAACAATTATAATGCAGAATACGGGTCACAATAAATACTAGGACATATAGTAATAATAGGCAGGCGAATAATAAAGACTGCGCAAAGGTAGTAATGCTCGACAACTAAAGAAATACTTCGTGACACAACGCAACAGCCTACTAGGGTTGTGCAACTCAACAACAACCTCGGCTCAAAAGTGCAGTGAATAATAATGTTGCATACATATAATAATGGGGGCTTATCTCTAACCAGTGTCTGCTCAGTTAATAAAGTCTAGCTGGGGTATCAAGGCAGGGCAACAATGGGCGAGCATGCGGCTCGTAGCCTAACGTTGTCCGAAGGTGGTATAATGACGATTACGTTATATGACGGGGATGCTCTCTTGATAAATCTAGGTCTCTAGTACCTAGTTCTATCCTGGCGATCCCTCAGAAGTCAACACAAAGAGGCAGCACTATGTTGTGAGGGATAGGCTATGGCCCTCTCACACCACAGCGCTGTGCTCGCAAAGTAAACCCACCCGAAGACAACTTAGGCTCCCACAGTACCTGTCGATGTCGTGCAGGGCTTAGCTAACACTGCACACATCGGAGACAACGACACAGTAACCTTACCCCTAGTCTAGCTTTAAATAACCAAGCAGAATCACTCAACACCTTGCCAGGGAGACATATACCGGTCTACAACCTTCCCGAGAGAGGACACATACGGAAAAGTCCGGCTCTCCAAACCTCAATAATGCCTAATACATGGAAATCTCTGAGAGCTTCGCGTACAATACGACTGGTCCCCAGCATCAGACTTATTTCAGAAGTTTCCAGTTGATGTTGCAGGACTAGCATTGCACTTTCTTTAATACAGGAGTGCCAGTTATTTGAGTATCTACCGTAACGTTAATTAATCACGTTACTTATCTTTTCTTTGTGTAACCTAAACGAGTAATCTTTTACTGTTTGAGAATAGGCTGTTTCATCGAGCGTCAGCCTAGTGTGTGTACACCAGTTACCGAGTCATAGGATACCTCGTTGTCCAGGCACGACTCAGGGCGGTAATGGTGTTTTGTTTTCCAGTGTTTCAGGCAGGGGTTGGATCTAGTGTTACCGTTGTTGCATTTTGCCATTATCTAGTCCAATGTTGAAGAACCCTGTGTCTTTGAGAACCGGGATCGTAACACACTGCTGAACCTTGACCACCGGACTGAAACAAGGTATATATATCACATTGCTGAACCTTGCCCACCAGACTGTAACAAGGTAGATATATCACACTGCTGAACCTTGACCACCAGATCTTGACAAGGTAGATATATCACACTGCTGAACCTTGACCACCAGACTGTACAAGGTAGATATATTACACTGCTGAACCTTGACCACTACACTGTAATAAGGTATATCACACTGCTGAACCTGACCACCAGACTGTAACAATGTAGATATATCACATTGCTGAACCTTGACCACCAGACTGTAATAAGGTAGATATATCACACTGCTGACCCTTGACCACCAGACTGTAACAAGGTAGATATATCACACTGCTGAACCTTGACCACCAGACTGTAATACGGTAGATATATCACACTGCTGAATCTTGACCACCAGACTGTAACAAGGTAGATATATCACACTGCTGAACCTTGACCACCAGACTGTAACAAGGTAGATATATCACACTGCTGTACCTTGCCCACCAGACTGTAATAAGGTAGATATATCACATTGCTGAACCTTGACCACCAGACTGTAACAAGGTAGATATATTACACTGCTGAACCTTGACCACCAGACTGTAACAAGGTAGATATCACACTGCTGAACCTTGACCACCAGACTGCAACAAGGTAGATATATCACACTGCTGAACCTTGACCACCAGACTGTAACAAGGTAGATATATCACACAGCTGAACCTTGACCACCAGATCTTAACAAGGTAGATATATCACACTGTTGAACCTTGCCCACCAGACTGTAACAAGGTAGATATATCACACTGCTGAACCTTGACCACCAGACTGTAACAAGGTAGATATATCACACTGCTGAACCTTGACCACCAGACGGTACCAAGTTAGATATATGACACTGCTGAACCTTGACCACCGGACTTTAACAAGGTAGATATATCACATTGCTGAACCTTGACCACCAGACTGTAACAAGGTAGATATATCACACTGCTTAACCTTGACCACCAGACTGTAATAAGGTAGATATATCACACTGCTGAACCTTGACCACCAGACTGTAACAAGGTAGATATATCACACTGCTGTACCTTGCCCACCAGACTGTAATAAGGTAGATATATCACATTGCTGAACCTTGACCACCAGACTGTAACAAGATAGATATATTACACTGCTGAACCTTGACCACCAGACTGTAACAAGGTAGATATATCACACTGCTGAACCTTGACCACCAGACTGCAACAAGGTAGATATATCACACTGCTGAACCTTGACCACCAGACTGTAACAAGGTAGATATATCACACAGCTGAACCTTGACCACCAGATCTTAACAAGGTAGATATATCACACTGTTGAACCTTGCCCACCAGACTGTAACAAGGTAGATATATCACACTGCTGAACCTTGACCACCAGACTGTAATAAGGTAGATATATCACACTGCTGAACCTTGACCACCAGACTGTAACAAGGTAGATATATCACACTGCTGAACCTTGACCACCAGACTGTAATAAGGTAGATATATCACATTGCTGAACCTTGACCACCAGACTGTAACAAGGTAGATATATTACACTGCTGAACCTTGACCACCAGACTGAAACAAGGTAGATATATCACACTGCTGAACCTTGACCACCAGACGGTACCAAGTTAGATATATGACACTGCTGAACCTTGACCACCGGACTTTAACAAGGTAGATATATCACACATTGCTGAACCTTGACCACCAGACTGTAACAAGGTAGATATATCACACTGCTTAACCTTGACCACCAGACTGTAATAAGGTAGATATATCACACTGTTGAACCTTGCCCACCAGACTGTAACAAGGTAGATATATCACACTGCTGAACCTTGACCACCAGACTGTAATAAGGTAGATATATCACACTGCTGAACCTTGACCACCAGACTGTAACAAGGTAGATATATCACACTGCTGAACCTTGACCACCAGACTGTAACAAGGTAGATATATCACACTGCTGAACCTTGACCACCAGACTGTAACAAGGTAGATATATCACACTGCTGAACCTTGACCACTAGACTGTAACAAGGTAGATATATCACACTGCTGAAGCTTGACTACCAGACTGTAACAAGGTAAATATATCACTCTGCTGAACTTTGACCACCAGATTGTAATACGGTAGATATTACAGACTCGACTAGGAGTTTCGACCTTGGCCAGCTCACTCGACAAGATTGTTGCGGGGTTTCGTTAAAAAAACCTGGGTGTGTAAGTAAAATACTGTCTCCATATGGAGCAGGTACTTCATGTGACAAACCAGTGAGTAAAATAGAAATAATCAGTCAAGATAGTGCGGATATAGTGATGTGTAATAGTAGTATCGATAACACTACACATGTAACTGATAGTAAAGATGAGAATACTGGAGTAGAATTTCCGTCTAGAGCTAGTAGTTCAACAGGAAATAATAAGTTAGCTAAACACAATAGAAAATTAGTTGCAAATAAAAGTAATAGGTTGAGGGTATATTATACAAATTGTAGGAGTTTATGTAACAAAATGAACGAACTTAGAGCACTCGTTAGCACAGAAAATATAGACATAATAGCGCTAACTGAAACGTGGATTAATACAGAATCTAGGCATTTTTTAGCAGAATTTGATATTCCAGGATATAGTTTGTTTAAATATGACCGAACAAGTAGGAGGGGCGGGGGTATAGCAGTGTTTGTCAGGAGTACATTAAAAAGCTGTATTAAATCAGGTATTAGACTAAATAATGATAATGAAAGTGTTTGGGTAGAAGTTAACGAAGGTAGTGAGACCATAGTTATTGGAGTTATATATAGACCGCCTAATATGAGTAGAAATGGCGGAAAATCGTTATGGGAGGAAATTAAAATAGCATCAAGGTTTAGCAATGTGTGCATTATGGGGGATTTTAATTTTCCGAACATTGATTGGCAGCACCAAATAGGCGACTCCGATTCAGTAGAGTTTATAGAGGTAGTACAAGATAGTTTTTTATTTCAATTCATAGATACGCCGACTAGAGGTATTAATATTCTTGATTTAGTTTTCAGTAACAATGAACATATGATAAATAATGTAGAGATTGGTGACCACCTAGGAAATAGCGATCATAAATCTATTTATTTTAATATACAATGGACAGGGAATGCTAAAGAGAATACGACACTTATCCCAGATTTCAGAAAAGCCGATTATGGTGGGCTAAGAAGAGACTTAAGGGTGGACCCTATTGTTAAGCGATTAAGTCAGGATATGCCAGAGTTAAACTTGCCACCTACATATAACCAGTTTATTGCTTCACTCCACAATGCTCAAAATAAATATATCCCTAAAAGAAGATTTAGATCGACGCAGAACCAACCAAAATGGATGACTAATAAGCTAATAGATCTTATAGGAAAAAAGAAAGGAATATATCGAAAAATAAAGAAAGGTGAAAATCATTTACATATATACTATCAGACTCTATCAAGACAGGTCAAAAAGGAAATCAGGAAAGCAAAAAGAAATTATGAAATAAGGATAGCCAGCGACTCAAAAAATAACCCTAAAGCTTTTTACCAACTATATAAATCTAAAGTTAGAGATGAAATAGGCCCCCTAAAAACTTCAATAGGAGAAATAACAGAAAATGATTTAGAAATGTGCAGTACATTAAATAGTCAGTTTCTTTCCGTTTTCACTAATGAAAATTTGGCACAGATTCCAGAAGTCAATATGGTATATAGTGATAGTATAGAAAATATGTTAAGTACAGTTAGTATAAGTAGAAATGATGTGCTTAAGGAAATTGACAGACTGAAACCTCAAAAATCGCCTGGTCCTGACGAGGTATATGCTAGAGTATTAAAAGAATGCAGAGATGAGTTAAGTAGTCCATTAGCATTTATATTTAACAAGTCATTAGAAACAGGTTTAGTTCCAGAAGCTTGGAAGCTTGCAAATGTAGTTCCGATCTTCAAAAAAGGTGATAAATCGATAGCATCCAATTACCGTCCCATTAGTCTCACATCAATCATAGGAAAGTTGCTAGAGTCTATTATTGCTAGGAAAATTAGAAGCCACTTAGTAAAATTTAACTTAATAAATTCTTCTCAGCATGGATTCACTCAGGGACGTTCTTGCCTTACTAATTTGCTTAGCTTTTTCTCAGAGGTATATGAAGCAGTAGATAGTGACAAGTCATATGATATTATATATTTAGATTTCAGTAAAGCTTTCGACAGAGTCCCTCATGAGAGATTGATGAGAAAGGTTGAGGCACATGGAATAGGAGGGTCGTTGTTGGGATGGATTAGGTCATGGCTAATTGGTAGGAAACAGAGAGTCAGCATAAATGGTACCAAGTCAGAGTGGGGAGCAGTAAAAAGTGGTGTCCCCCAGGGATCGGTATTAGGTCCCCTGTTGTTTCTTATATACATAAATGACCTAGATTTAGGTATAACTAGTAGGATAAAATTCGCAGACGATACTAAAATGGGGAGATCAATTGATTCAGATAGCGATATAGAGTGCCTCCAAAGGGATCTAGATACCTTACATGAATGGTCAGTAAATTGGCAGATGAAGTTTAACATTGACAAATGCAAGGTATTAAAGATAGGGAAGATGCAAACAAATGTTAAATATAAACTAGCTAATTTAGAATTAGAACATTCAGACTGCGAGAAAGATCTAGGTGTGTTTGTTAGCAATGATTTGAAGCCTAGAAAACAGTGTATAAGCGTTCGTAATAAGGCAAACAGGATTCTCGGGTTCATCTCTAGGAGTGTGAGTAACAGAACTGCTGATGTTATCTTAAAACTTTACTTGTCATTAGTGAGACCCCATATGGATTATGCTGTCCAATTTTGGTGTCCTTATTACAGAATGGACATAGATTCATTGGAGAGAATTCAGCGTAGAATGACAAAAATGATCCATAATATTAGAAATTTTCCGTATGAAGAAAGGTTGAAGAAATTAGGTTTACATTCGTTAGAGAGACGCAGAGTTAGAGGGGATATGATAGAGGTGTTCAAGTGGGTTAGTGGGATTAACAAAGGGGACATGACAAATGTACTAAAGCTCAGTGATAGCGAAAGAACTCGTACCAATGGTTTCAAATTAGATAAATTTCGTTTCAGAAAAGATATAGGCAAATATTGGTTTGGTAACAGAGTTGTAGATGGGTGGAATAGGCTACCAAGTGATATAGTGGGATCAAGAACGATAGGGAGCTTTAAGAAAAAATTGGATAAGCATATGGACGAGAAGGGTTGGGTGTGAAGGGGGATCAGCCGGGTTGGGCCAATCAGCGCTCTGCAGACCCCCGTAATCCTGCGTTAATCTCTAACCGGTTTGGTAAGATGATCCTCAGGGTATTAGAGTGTTGAGCCTATAATTGGGCTTTGTAATTGGGGTTGTGTGGGACAGGGATCTGCCTTGCTTAGGCCAATCGGCTTTCTGCAGACTCCCATTTTCTTATGTTCTTATGTTCTTATAGGCTTATATCTCCTTGTGCTGGCTTTGCCCAAAACAAAAACATATCGGAAAATAGGATGAAGTGTAACATTTAGGTCAGGAAATGCTCACAACAAAAGTGTGTTATAGAGTATAGAAAGAAATGAGTATGACACGGAATTTACACTTAGATAACCTCTGATTTCCTCATATTAACCCAACCTCCATCATATGAACTTGCAGTCTCTTCTTAAACGTATCAATTGAAATAATATCGACCACCTCCCTTGGTGAGGGGGGTGATGACAAGAAAAGGGGTCAATTCAGAAGAATTACATGATTGGATATAGTGGAAGACTATTTTGAGTCAGCCATTCAGAAAGAAGGAGTAGGCAATCATGGGAACCATAAATAACATATTGAATCGTGGGATGGGAGAGGGAAGGTGTTGGGGATCAAAGGGTATGTGTAAGGATAGAGTTTGTGTGAGTTTGTATGTGTATGTATGTGTATGTGTCTGTTTGTGTGTATATATATATATATATATTGCTCTAACACACACACAAACACAGGAGGAAAAGTATGTCGTCCGTATTCCTTCTTAATAACCCAAGAGAGGGTGGAAAGTACACATTTAGAAGAGATTATGATGTTTGGCATAAGTTGGAGAGAGGGGAGAGGAAAGGGAGGAATATCACCTGAATCATCCAAAGTAGAGTTTTTTAGCGAAAGTGTTAGTGAAGAGTTTAGCTTTGTAAGAGGAAGAAGTGACGGTAGTGTTGTCAAAGTGGAAAAGAGGGAAAGACAAATGAGAAAAATTGTTGGAGAGGGTTTTGGGTAGATGCCAGAAGGCTTGGGAAGAGCTAGAGTTGGATAGTTCAGTAGATTTATTATTGATGAAAGAATGTTTGGTGAATCGAAGAACAAATTTGGCTTGATTCCTGGCAGAAACATAGGAAGTAAGAGATTCGCGGGTTTGAAGGTGAACAAATCAACATAATTCAGGGTCAAACTGAGTTATCTTGACGCTGTTATGGCCTACCGTACCCAGTAGCAGCAGGACCCTCAACTCCTCAATACATTAATCAACACATGATTGATATAATTATCTTGGTGAAATAGACAGGTATCATTGAGACAAGAAAATACTAACTTCTTAGTACCGCCTACTATAAAGCTGAGGTATATTATAAATCGCGGGTCAGTCCATCATACTCAATGCATATCAAAGGTACAAATCAAAAGTCAGACATAACAATTTAACATAAGTGTTTATATAAAGTCACTTCAGTGCAAAGACAGCATGGCAATGGGCAAATATTTGGAATACAGTATATAATACAAACCAGGGGTGATGGCTCTCTCTCTATCTCCTATTAATCAACTATGACAATTCAAATGAATTATAAGGCAACACAAAATATCTGACAAAGCATGATAACATTGATATTAACCTCGAAAGTGCGAGCTGTGTATAGTAGACACCATGTAACTGGGTGGCGATATTAGGCCTCTTTCCCGCCTAAAATTGTCATTTTACGATAAATATCGTTATTACTTATTCATATGCGCCTATTTTACGTTTAATATGAAGATCGTAACATGTAACAACAATAAAACAAGTATGAATAGTGTTTCGATGGTCAAAATCGCGAATTATTGCCAACCGGTCATTCATGAAATCTGAGGCAGGCAGCACGTACACCTTCCCCTCGTGAGGCCTGAAGCCTGACCAAGTCATTCACTCACACTCTCCCTTACGCAACACACTCGCTAGTCACATGACCACACCATAGAATCGGCTTGGAGGTGTTGGTACTAAAATAAACCAATAAATAAGGTAATAACAGGGAAAATAGGTGATAATTAAAGGGGGGGGGAGGAGGGGATTTTGACATATGTGGAGGAGTGATAGAGGTATGGAGGGGAATTATCTCACTTCAACACCATTTCTTTCTATTTTAATTAAGTGCTATTGGGGCCTTTTAAAAGTTGTTTTTTAGGCCTTGGCTCATATGAGGACGCTCGCCTTCACTCACTACAGACTCAATAGAGGATGCTCGCCGTTCCTGGGTTAATACATTATAACATTACCCTAAATCTACCAGTCAAACCTATAAGATGGATCAGAGAGAGAGAGAGGGAGTACAGGTACATCTTTCAAATTGCAGAACATAAACAAACATATTTTTCGCTCTCCCCTCATCTTTTTACAATTTAATCATATTACAATCATTATTAATAGTCATAATAAACTATCATTAAAATATACATATTAATTCGGTGATATATCTTTACAGTACCAAAATAGAAAACTTTGAGAACTGCTAGGTTACGGCTTCTTGACTGATCGTTTGGGTTCTTCCCTCTCTGCGCCACTGTGCCAGGAGGAAGGTGTCGCTCAGGGTTGTGTCTTAAGTGCATTTTTGTTTGAGGCGGCCGTCAATAGCATTCTAGACGCTGTGCCTGATGGGGTATCCTCGTCCCTATATGTGGATGACTTGGCTATCTGGTTTTCTGGTTCCCGCATGTCTGCTATTGAGAGACGTATGCAACTTGCGTTGGACAGAATTTCTGCATGGGCTGATTCAAAGGGCTTTCGGTTTTCCCCATCAAAGGCTGTGGCTATGCACTTTTGCAGGATTCGAGGGGTTCACCCAGACCCTGATCTAATGCTCGGTGGCAGGAGACTCGGTTGTGTGGCAGAGACAAAGTTCTTGGGTCTCACGTTTGATTGCCGTTTGACTTGGGTTCCACACTTGACGATTCTAAAAGTTTCTGATTCGGCGCCTTCCAGACTCTCTTGTTTGTACCCGTGTCTCTGGTGAATCTTTTTTTTCATATTATGTTCAACATCCTCGAATGCCTCGTCCTTTTGGCTATAGAGTTTGTGAAGTTATGAAGGAGCTTAATCTGTCGCGGTTCCTGTGAGTCCCGTGCAAATTTCAAGGATTGCCCCCTGGGTCCTGCCTCAACCATCATTCTGCAGGTTTTTGAAGGTTCAAAGGATTCGGTCACTCCTCAGTCTCTTCTTAATTTTTTTTTCGAACATTTTTCTAGTCATAATAGTTCTATGCCTGTGTATACTGATGGCTCTAAATCTGCCTCCGGTGTTGGTTTTGGTGTTGTGTTTCCTGACTTCAGCCGTGGAGGTAGCTCCCTTTAGCTGCCTCGGTTTTTACTGCAGAATTGTCTGCTATCATTTTAGCTCTGAAATTAGTGTTTGCTCACCGCAACATTCATTTTACTATTTTTAGTGATTCTCAAGGGGCTCTCATGGATCTGGAATCTTTTAATTTTTCCCATCCTATAGTTTTAGCGATTTTAGAGTGGCTGTTTCCCATTCATCGTCGAGGGAAAAGAGTGGATTTTTGTTGGGTCCCTGCGCATATTGGTGTCAAAGGTAATGAGAGGGTGGATGCTTTGGCGAAAGCTGCAGCTTTGAGACCTTCAAACGTAAATTACCCTCTGCCTACTTCAGATATACGTACTCCTCTCATGTTTGCTGTTCGTGCTTGTTGGCAGGCATGGTGGGATTGTGTTACTATTAATAAGCTCAGGGAAGTTACCAAATTACTCTCGCCAAGAGCTTGCCCTACCATTCCTCGCAAATTGGAAACAGCTTCGGCTCGCCTCCGCATTGGACATACCAGGCTCACACATGGTTTCCTTAAGTGTGGTGGTGTCCCACCAATCTGCAATGACTGTCTAGTTCCCCTTACTGTCAGACACTTGCTGGTTGAGAGTCCCAGTTTGGTTGAATTACGTCGGAGGTTGCTTTTTCGGCACCGGAAGACAGATGGTACTTACTGTCTCTCTTCGGTGCTTGAAGGGGATGCTGGTTCCCCTGGAGACAATGTGTTTTTATTTTTGAAAAATACTGGCCTCTTTCAGTTTTTATGATTGCATTGATTTTACTTTTTATATCTAATTTTACACATGTTGTTTTACGATTTTAGTTTTCTGCAAATATGTTAGCTTGTTCGGCGCCATATGACCTTGTTGTTGCGGTGCCAAGATTTCTATCAATAAATTCAAATGCTAGGCTATGGGGGAAACTATAACAAACATAATTACAGGCCACAAATTCAGGTAGTGACATGAATATACATACACTCAACCCTCCGTTATCACGGGTTTGGTTATAGCGTTTCACCGTTATCACGCATACCTAAAAAACACAACTATTCTGTTACCACGGGTCCTAGAGCCGTTATCGCGGCCCCTCTCTGACGGGAAAACTCGAAAATCCCGCCTGTCTACATCACCGCCAAGCATGGGGTGATTCAGCAGCTGATTGGCTTGACGTCAGAGGTAGGTGAGGCTTTCATTGGCTGTTTTTACTGTTCTTATGTTTAACCTCTGAAGTGCGCATGGGGGTAATTGGAAACGTCCCCCTGTGCTGACGTATTTGAGGTGTTTCCGTCACTAAAATATTCATTGTGCCATTAATAGCATTAATATTTATCCATATGCGCCTATTATAGGTTGATTATAAAGGTATTAACCTGAAACAACAATAAAACGAGTGAAAACAGCGTTTGGATGGTCAAAATCGGAGATATAGCCCGCGAGTTGTATAATGTATGGGTGAGGCAATCTGCTTTACCGCCAATTTCCCCCAAGGCCACTGAGACACAGTCGATCGATACTCTCTCTCTCTCTCTTGCACTCGCTTGCTATCAGTGATGACCACACCCTCCAATCGGATTTCTAATGTTAGCACGAAAATATACCTCAGAATAAGGGAATAACAGGAAAATAGGTGATAACTGAAGGAGAGGAGGAAAGTGGGGAAGGAGGGGAGGTAGAGGACTGAGATTTTGCATGGCCCAGGGGCCAAAAAAAATAAAAAATAATAAAAAATATATAAATTTTTTTTTTTTTTTCGATGTCAAAAGTTGATTTTTATTTTCTCTGACTCTTAAGAGTCTTCCCGCAGTGCGCCGGGGGAACTCTTAAGAGTCTCCCCGCAGCTCCCGGGTTAATAATCATGTATCATACAGTGGAGCACCGAAAACAAGAGCAAAAATAATGAAAGAGAACTAAAGCGTCACTTGCGCAGTGTTGCCACAGCTGGGTTTTTATACAAGATCTTGGGTTTTCGACACCTGCCTTGGAGTCTTGGATATTTATATATATATATATATATATATATATATATATATATCTTGGGTTTTTATACGTGATCTTGGAGATTTTAGGTCAGGTTCCTTGGACTTTTCCATTTTATCCAGTGGCAACACTGCACTTGCGCATTTTCCATCCGCCATCTTTGTTATCGTCAACATAAGCCAGACGTTTCTGAGTCCACCCACCTTTTACTTGCTTATTTGTGCCTAACCCTCTTATCTCTCGCGTTTAATGACCTCTAGTGCATTCAGTGATAGGGATGGTGGGCCTGGTGGTAATGATGTAGGAATTGAAAGCCCGAGACCATCAAAACACAGCCAAGTGACGAAAGCCACGGAATCGACGATCATACGATGGGATAGGCTAGGCCTAGGCTATGATAAATATGATTATGTTTTCAAATAAAGTCTATGTGGTAAGTAATATCCTTATAATATGTATTTTTATATATTTTTAATAGATATTTATTGGTTGTAGGCTTATTTAAGGGGAGAAATGGGTACTTGGACGAATCTGGGGGTCGAAAAGTTGGGACCTGGGAACCAACTTATTTTTCCCCATAAGTTATTAAGTTCCATTATCGTGGTTCTCGTTATAGCGGCACTAATTAGGCACCAATTAGGCGCGATAACAGAGGGTTGAGTGTATACAGTATGTAACAACACACATCTGACCAAATCGGCTGCTTCACTGGACTGACTCGCATTTATCCCTGTACCCACGCGCAGGGATGGAGTCGAGGGCTGTGATTGACTTGAGAGTATGACAAAAGGTTTCTCTATTGGTTGGAGTAAACCCACGCCATCTACGTCATCAATGGCACGAAAAACAGCCGCCCCAAAACACATGTTTAAGCATCCCGTGAAGGATAGCTGCCCAATAAAAGGATTAAAACTGAATATTAAACTTTGAAAAAAAGAGGATATTGACCACATACACAGTATAATAACACAGGGGTATTTTGAAGTGCAACACATAAAGAGGGAATTACGAAAGCAATATGAAATATGTTCCACAGGACGGTTCGATTTTAAGACCTTTTGACCCATTGTTTTGGGCCAATCTTAAGACCTCATGCTATTGATTTTCTTGCTGGCGAGCGATAGTGAGCCTGTAATTTTTCTGAAACCGTTCTTCAGATGGGACATTTTTATACCAAAAAATTACAAATATATCTCGAAGGGGGATATCAAGGCTGTTTTTATAAGCTTGATGAAATCCTACAGAGGAAACTAAAACAATTGTACATCATACAAAATATAATAAATAAATAAACAAATACATTCCAACTATCTCCTTAACGTAATACTGTAATTAACAAACACAAAGAAAACAAAATCATTCACTATTATCTAAAAACCATTGCTTCTCTATATCATCATTAGAATAGGAAGATACTGAAGGGACGGGAGGCTATCAACGCAGATCCTTTTGATTTATAGACGATGAGAATGTTCACTAATTTGGCTAATAATTCCCCCCACATGGTTCCTTTCCTCACTCTCATCTCTCTCTCTCTCTCTCTCTCCACCAGCCTAGCATCAACCTCCACTCCACCACCACACACCATAATACTACATCATAAACCAATATGTATAATTATTACAATTGATATATTAGTGATTTACGGCCAACATTGAGGCCTCCTGTCTGGTTAGTTATGACATAATTGGTTTATTTATCAGGATATCTGGTAACCTGACAACTTCATAGTTGGATCATTTATCTCCTCCAGTAGCACCCAGATCAAATGTATTCTTCACCTCCTCTTCCATTTAATATAGTTTTTTATTGTTTTTTGTATCCTGCATTAACCCTTCTTTAGCGGCGCGCATCATCTGTAGAGTGAAAGAAATTTGGACTATGTGGCGGCTCACAACATAAGTCGTGTGGCATTTTCAGCACGTAATGTTGCTGAGAGAGAGAGACAAGTGGTGGCAGGAGAGTAGCGAGCGTATGACTGCTCCAGACCACCACGGTGGACCAACTGACATGAATCCCACTCTCCTCCACCCTCTCACACTCGCTACACAGTGAATTGTTTAGGGAAAGCACCGAATTACATGGTTTTTGCACTCGTGTTGCGCGATTGTTGCAAGAGAACTAGCGGTCATACAAGGATCGTTGGGGTGTCATTGGAAAGCTCTGTTTATGCCCTTTCAGGAATAGATACTTGTTTTACGCTCTGGGTCTTATTTAGGCATGCAAATGATCACGTAAAAAGCCCTATTTTGGGTAAAAACACCCAGCTGGTGGCTACATATTATTTACCGCCTAGGCCGCTCGTTAGGTGTTAAGCATAGCGGTTATCCATATAACGTTCATATTTGACTAATAGCGATGCATAGTAAATGTTACAATCGTAATATATCGTTCAATTTCCCAGTACTGACAAGGAGGGATTGCCATGGACTATTCAGATGGTATTTACATAGTTTCTATAAAAAGAAAAAGAGAAGAAACAAAAAACATTGATTGAAGTTGATCATGGATGGCCATTTTGAATATGTTGGCACACCATTTTTTCCCCTCTAATACTGCTGCGTTATCAGTAAAAAGGCCTACTACTTCATGCTATTATTGTGTTCATACAATTCTCTCTAACAAGAATACACTGGAGACCTCTGGTGGACGCTTCTGAACTAGCGCCAGAGCTATGACTGTCATCAACAATACTTAACATCTAAGACATGCACAGTTTATCATGATTTCTTGTGATTATACACTATTTTATTATACAGTATACGACTACACTAAATCCTTATAAAGTATAGTAATCATGGGAATGTCCATATGCAGCTGATAATGACCTCAAATATAATTGTAAGCTGATTAATTATCATAACAAAAAGGCGTGAAAATGCTTGCTAAATTTGAATTGCAAATATACTTTAAAATTATATGGGTATGGGTGACTTTAAAATATAATAAACAACAGTGTGCATAGGCTATAGTATGTGTCTGCTAGAGACATTTCGACAGACCGTTTATAATAAAGCATTGTTGAAAGAGAGGGTGCAGCAATCGTGATGTATACAGTATCCCATGATGCATCGCGGTAAACATTGCGTTCAGTGCCTCTGTCGGCCACTTTTGGCATTTGTTGGTAGGGAGAATTGCTTGCGTTTCTCACTGTTTTCCACTTTGCTTTTTGTTTTTAATTTTAATTCAATATTTTGGCTAAGCTTAAAACATGGCATTTACATGGATACAACGGTATACAATGGCATTATTAATATAAAACAATTCCTTGTTCCATCTTTAGCATGAAGTACATGCAATTCCTTTTTACGATAATAACCATTTTGACGATAGAACACTTATTACTTATGTTACATTACAGTTCACTCTCCAACACGTATGTTATCGCAATTATCGCCTTTACATGCAATGTAGTATGTTATCGCAATAATCGCCTTTACATGCAATGTAGTATGTTATCGCAATAATCGCCTTTACATGCAATGTAGTATGTTATCGCAATAATCGCCTTTACATGCAATGTAGTATGTTATCGCAATTATCGCCTTTAGCCTACATGCAATGTAGTACTGTATGTTATCGCAATAATCGCCTTTACATGCAATGTAGTATGTTATTGCAATAATCACCTTTACATGCAATGTAGTATGTTATCGCAATAATCGCCTTTACATGCAATGTAGTATGTTATCGCAATAATCGCCTTTACATGCAATGTAGTATGTTATCGCAATAATCGACTTTACATGCAATGTAGTATGTTATCGCAATTATCGCCTTTAGTCTACATGCAATGTAGTACTGTATGTTATCGCAATAATCGCCTTTACATGCAATGTATTATGTTATTGCAATAATCGCCTCTACATGCAATGTAGTATGTTATCGCAATAATCGCCTCTACATGCAATGTAGTATGTTATCGTAATAATCGCCTCTACATGCAATGTAGTATGTTATCGCAATAATCGCCTTTACATGCAATGTAGTATGTTATTGCAATAATCGCCTTTAGCCTACATGTAATGTAGTACTGTATGTTATCGAAATAATCGCCTCTACATGCAATGTAGTATAATGTACATCCAAAGAAAGACCAAAACTCATTGTATGCAAATACCGAAGATACTATCGGAAAATATGACCATATCACGTTGTTCACATTGGGATTCAGAGTGTTGAGATCTATGTTTAACACACAAAGAGCAGGTGGTGAGGTATTTTACACCGAGCCGCCCAGCGGGCACAATCCCGAAATATTCGCTCACTTTCACTCGCCCTAGCGCCGTTACTATTGCTCCAATGCAAACGAAACGATCATTTTTGGAACAAAGAACTCTCCGACTCCCCATAGAAGTCTATTCTGGATGTTGTGAGCGAGTGTGGAGGGTGGGAGGAGGTGAGGAAGAGAGGTTACTTTTTGGTCTATTTCCAGGGCGCGTTCGGATGCGTTCGCTTTATCCTGACTTAGGCCTCACGCGCGTCTATTATTCCTTCGGTAAGCAGTCTTATTTTCTCTTATTTCTCCTTATTTCTGTATTCTCTGTATTCTCTCTCTCTCTCTCTCTCTCTCTCTCTCTCTCTCTCTCTCTAGATAAATTGTCATGTTGGGCCCAAATTTGGCAAATGAGTTTCAATGCGGACAAATGTAAAGTACTACATGTCGGATACCTAAATGAGAAAGCAAACTATTCGATGAATGGCACTCAGCTTAAGAATGTAAACAGAGAAACCGATCTGGGAGTAACAATATCGAGTAATCTAAAACCGAGTCAACAATGTTCAGAAGTTGTTAAGAAGGCAAACAAAATAATTGGCTTTATAGGCAGGTCATTTGAGCATAAATCCAAAGAAGTTATCTTAACCCTTTACAATTCCTTAGTCCGCCCTCTTCTGGAATACTGCGTTCAATCCTGGTGCCCTTATTACCAAAAAATATAAACAAGCTAGAACGAGTTAAACATAGTTACCAAAATGATACCTAGCCTAAAGAACAAACCATACGAAGAGCGTCTTAGAGAATTAAATCTATTTCTTTTAACCCAGCGCAGATTAAGAGGTGACTTAATTCAAGTGTTCAAAATCATCAAAGGCATCGACAATATGAACTGTAGTAAGTACTTCACTATCGACCAATCTAATTACACGCGGGGAAACGGTTGCAAAATTATTGGTAAATCTTTTAACACGCACGAATCTAAGAATTTCTTCTTCAATCGAGTTGTCAACTTGTGGAATGGGCTACCCCGAAACGTTATAGACTGCATCACCGTTGATTCATTTAAACTCCGCCTAGACAAATATCTCTCATCAAACCCGCGACTGACTGCGTTTGTAAATGAATAACTTTATTTTATCCCCCCCTCAGTTACTAACCCATCTGTCCTTTACTAACTTCCTAATCCTGCCACGGACATTAGTTCTAGGTCAGTAATTCCCTTTCCAATGTTCCCTTACTCACTCTAAACCACTGTTCGGACACTTGATCCTCAGTGTTTTGGAGGACAAGCAACCTAGAAGGGTCACTAGATATGTTGTTGCTTGATTTCCGTTGTACTCCTTTGTACTTTGTATTCCTCCTGTCTGTCTGTCTGATTCTCTCTCTCTCTCTCTGGCTAGCTCGCTTTCCCTCTCTCTCCCTTTCTCATTCGTACGCGCTCTGTCTCACTCTCTTCCTTTCTCTCTTCCTCATCCGTATATGTAATTCTCGTTATTATTTTCTCTAAACCCTCTTTCTTTATTTGCTTGTAATATTTCTGTATTATTATATCTTTTTCACTCTTTCAGTTCAGTTTCTGTATTCTCTCTTTCTCTCTCTCTTCCTCATCCGTATATGTAATTCTCATTATTATTTTCTCTTACTAATCACTCTATTTCCTTTATCTGCTTGTAATATTTAAGTATTATTGTATCTTTTTCACTCTTTCTCCAGTTGTTTCTGTATTCTCTCTCATTCATTAATCTCATCATTCTCTAGATTTCATTCCTTACAATCCCGTACACCGTGATGTATACGTCTATCAAAGGATTGCAATCAATATACACCAATCTGTATATTGATTGCAATCATTTGATAGACGTATATATCACGGTGTACGGTTGGAGGTGACAATTTCAAGGTCATCTGCGTAAGGAATGAAATCTACCGTACACCGTGATATATACGCCTATCAAATGATTGCAATCAACAGTGAGTCACGCGAAGAAATGAATAAAGAAAGGAAGAAAGGAAGGAAGGAGAAAGATAGAGAGAGGAGTCATAGCAATTTCAAGGTCACCTTCGTAAGGAAAGAAATCTACCGTACACCGTGATATACGCCTATCAAATGATTGCATTCAATATACACCAATATACAGTATATATACAGTATGTATATATATATATCGTATAATGATTGCAATCATTTGATAGGCGTATATATCACGGTGTACGGTAGATTGTAAGGAATTAAATCTACCGTATACCGTGATATATACGCCTATCAAATGATTGCAATATATATATATATATATATACTGTATATACTGTATATTGGTGTATATTAATTGCAATCATTTGATAGGCGTATATATCACGGTGTACGGTAGATTGTAAGGAATGAAATCTACCGTACACCGTAATATATATACGCATATCAAATGATTGCAATCAATATACGGTAATATACATGATATATACGCCTATCAAATGATTCCAATCAATATACACCAATATAAAGTATATATATATATACCGTATATTGATTGCAATAATTTGATAGGCGTATATATGACGGTGTACGGTAGATTTCATTACCGCATGTGACCTTGAAATTGCTATGACTCTTCTCTCTCTATATCCCATATATATACAGCATATATATATATATATATATATATATATATATATATATATATATATATATATATATATATATATATATATGTGAGCTGTATATATACTGTATATATCACTCTATTTCTTTTATCTGCTTGTAATATTTCTGTATTATTATATCTTTTTCACTCTTTCTTCAGTTCAGTTTCTGCATTCTCTCTCTCTCTCTCTCTCTCTGTTTCGCTTGCTTTGCAGGATTTTTGTTTTTTTCATATATAATATTATTTCAACACATTTCCAAATCACCCTATGGGGTAGTGTTGACGACTCATTTCTGTTTTGTGGTGTTCCCAGGAGGTGTAATTCACATTTGATTGAGGTAGGCAAAAGGTAGTTATAAGATTGAGGTAGGTAAAAGGCAGTTATGTGATTGAGGTAGGGAAAACGCAGAACTGCCTATAGCGAGTGTATGAATGTGATTGAGGTAGACAAAAGGCAGAACTGCCTATAGCGAGTGTATGAATGTGATTGAGGTAGACAAAAGGCAGAACTGCCTATAGCGAGTGTATGAATGTATGTATTTTTTTGTTTTCTTATGTATGAATGAATGACACGGATGTATGAGGTGGACCAAGAACCAGATGGATGGATGAGATTCGAAACTTATGGATGTAATGGGTGATGTTGCTGATGATGATGAATGCACTTGTGTTTGGGTAGTGTGCTATTCAACCATATGAATGATTGAATGACATGAATTCAGAGGTAGTTTGAAATATATAATTGAATGAAGTTATGAATGATTGGCAAGAAGGGAGGAGGTCTAGAAGTGTTCCAGTGTGTGGTACTCGGTGAAGCAAGGAGAAATGCAGAGTCCCACATTACACTGACTACACATGACCGAGCTTTCCTTCCTGACTTGGGCCCTCCTTGTTGTGTGTTTGCAGACGTGGCACTGCTTCAGTCCGTGCATCCGGTTGGATGCGATTTGTGATGCTGAGCGGGGGCAATACACAATCTTGTGGGTCGCGAGGAAGTCCCGGCACTCAAGGCGGTAAGGCAGATTCACGACCGCCCTCGGAGGTGGTAGCGCATGTGTGGTTCCGTGCTACCTGAGGATGGAGTCGATGATGTCCTTGGCGAACAGCCTTACAGAGCTCCTCCTTCCTGTCCTCGTCATCCACAGGTTGTACGCGTTCAGGATAGTGACATCAAGAAGATGGAGTACGACCTTCTTGTACCACTTACAGGTCTTCCTGAGGCAGTCAACAGCAGTGATTTGCATGTCACTCTTATCCACCAACCGCATGCTTATATTGTAGTCCATAACAACGTCAGGTTTGGAGATAGCTACTAGATGCTTGTCGCAGGTGACAGGGTCCATCTGGTATCTCTTCTTCCCGCTATCTCACATTGTGGACTTGTGGAAGGTGGAGAGGACATTGACTGGCTTTGTGTCATGCCAACAAATATTCAGTATACTGTCACTGCTGCTCTTCTTCCGGATGGTGTCTCCTTTCCGTGTATTAGGAAACTTGGGCCAGTGTTTCCTGTTTGATCTGACAGTTCCACAGCTTCCCGTGCTCCTTGTAAGGAGATACCTGGCAAGGAGAGGAGAGGTGTAGAAATTGTCGGTGTACAAGATACGGTTGGCATCCAGATACGCCTCCATCAGTGTCTTCACAACCGCCCCTGAAAGACCCAGAGGGTCGTTTGGAATGTCCACATCAGTAGCGGTGTAGATGATGAGGTCCAGCACGTATCCTGTCTCGCAGTCACACAGTACAAAGAACTTGATCCCGAAGCGGTGACGCTTCGACGGAATGTACTGCCGGAAAGAGAGACGTCCACGGAAGAGGATCAAGGACTCATCGATCACGACATTCTGAAAAGGTTTGAAAAACCGGCGATACCTGTTCAGGAGGGAGTTCAGGAATGGCCGGATTTTCCGCTTGTCAGCTCCGTGTGCCGCAGTTTTATCTACAAAGTGCAAGCACTTGAGAATTTGTCGATATTGGTCCCTGGGCATGTAGGTATTGAAGACTGGCGTTGATCTAATATCATGCATCAGCCAATAATCCAGAACGTTGTGTTTTCTCATGTGGGGCATTAGCCATGGTGAGGCCCAAAAACGAGGAGCTCAGGGATATCAATGGGCATCCATCTCCGCATGTGGGGCGAGGTCATCTCTTCGGAGTGCTGGCTTGCATAGAGGTTTGTCTCCCTTACCATGTACCCGAGCAATTCATCGTCGAAGAATGCCCGGAAGTAGTGATAAGGGGTATCATCCTCTGTGCAGGGAAAGCCAGGCTAGATGCCATTGGTGCCTTTATCAAAATGGGGTGGAACCCCAGGCATATCCCGAGGCTGGCAGACCCTCCCACTGAAGAGAGGTGGCTCGTCCGGCCTCCTGCCCCTCCCGACCCCTCCTGGGGCTCCTCCTGGGGCACTTCCACCTCCTGGGGCACCTCCGGGGGCACCTCCCGAGCACCTCTTCGAGCACTCCCTCGGGCCCTTCCTCTGGGCACCTCGCTGTGGCTGTGGCTGTCCCTGTTTTGTGGCGGTCCCTTCTGTGGCTGTGGCTGTCCCTGCTGAGGCTGTCCCTGTTGTGGCGGTCCCTGCTGTCGCTGTGGCTGTGCCTGTCCGCCATCAGAGTCGCTTGCCGGCGCAGGGGATATCCTGGCTTCAAGCGAATCGGGAGAGCTTGAGCCGGTGCCGGCATCACTTTCAGACAACGCCAGCCGACGCCTGGTCCTCCTTGTCCGCTGCATCCCGGGTGGCGTTGACAACGTGGGAGGAGCATCAACAGCTGGTGTAGACGTCGCTGGTCCTGGTTGTCCATGGGCGGGGGTAATTGGTAGCTGCACTACCCCCGAGATGTTTGCGAGCTCAACGGGCATCACTGGAGGCTCTGACGAAGCTCGCTGCCTGGATGGGCCTGGCTGTGGGGATAACGATCTTGGTCGTTTGGCCAGTCTGGTGTTGCCTATGAAAATTGTGGGAATGGTATTTCGTATGAGGGATGTGCAGACTCAAACTTTACAACTAAGACATGATTTATTTGAGAGAGAGATAGAGAGAGAGAAAGGAAGAGTCATAGCAATTTCAAGGTCACCTGTGTAAGGTATGATATCTACCGTACACCGTGATATATACGCCTCTCAAATGATTGCAATCAATATACGATTATATATATATATATATATATATATATATATATACTGTATATTGGTGTATATTGATTGCAATCATTTGATAGGCGTATATATCACGGTGTACAGTAGATTGTAAGGAATGAAATCTACCGTACACCGTGATATATACGCCTATCAAATGATTGCAATCAATATACACCAATATACAGTATATATATATATATACAGTATATTGATTGCAATAATTTGATAGGAGTATATATCACGGTGTACGGTAGATTTAATTCTTACGCAGGTGACAATTTCAAGGTCACCTGCATAAGGAATGAAATCTACCGTACACCATGATATATACGCCTATCAAATGATTGCAATCAACAGGGAGTTACGCGAAGAAATGAATACAGAAAATAAGGGAATAGGAAAAAAGAAGAGAGAGAAAATCCTACTTGTACTGCCCGGGGAGTGTGATAAAAGGGTTGTGTAAGGAGTGGCCTAGTAATCAGTGGGTCACACAAAGAAGATGGGAAGAACGAAAGAGAAAGAGAAAAAGAAGAGAGAGAGAGAGAGAGAGAGAAAGTAATTTCGCAAAAATATCATATATGGAACAATCATATATATCCACAATCATATAAAATATATTCAAACTTTTGTTGCTAGTATTATTACTGTATTATTTCTACTCTACACCTTGATATATACGCCTATAAAATGATTGCAAACAATATACGGTATTATATATATATATATATATATATATATATATTATATATATATATATATATATATGTACTATGGCTGTAAATTGATTGCAATCATTTGATAGGCTTATATATCACGGTGCACGGTAGATTGTAAGGAATGAAATCCACCGTACACCGTGATATATACGCCTATCAAATGATTGCAATCAATCTACACCCATATACAGTATATATATATATATATATATATATATATATATATATATATACCGTATATTGATTGCAATCATTTGATAGGCGTATATCACGTGTACGGTAGATTGTAAGAATGAAATCTACCGTACACGGTGATATACTGTATACGCCTATCAAATAATTGCAATCATTTTATAGGCGTATATATCACGGTGTACGGTAGATTTCATATTATGAAATCTACCGTACACCATGATATATAATACGCCTATAAAATGAATGGAAACTCGCAAGCAATTTCAAAGTCACATGCGTAATGAAAGTATTCTACTGTACAGCGTGATATATACGCCTATAAAATGAATGGAAACGTAATATAGGAAGACCAACACCACAATCTTCGTTGCTTGTATTCCCGTAAGAAATGTTCCGTCCACCCTGACATTATGCCAATAATAAAATTATTGTAGGCTAAATCAATCTCTCAAACAATATAAATGTACATTGTACTTACCAACACCCACACCAGTATGTTCGCCAAGCTCCTCGTCAGCATCTGCATACCTTTCTTCAACGTCTAGAACACGTCCATCGCTCTCTTCGTTCCCACCTTCACCATTTGCGGGGCGCAAGTTATGCGTTTGTGAAAACGTCGTCGTCGTCGTCTGTCCGGAAACCCCTCCTAGACCGTTCAATGGATTTTCACCAAATTTCACAGGTATATTCATTTGGTTAATGCAAAGGTCAGTCAAACCGAAATTTGCAATTTAAGTTAAAGGTTAAGATCAAAGGTCAAGGTTAAAAATAAGGTCAGTATTTCATGATTTTGAGTTTTTACTCAAATGTCTTCATTTTCACTATGAACGTTACTGTTAACCTTGATATGATTGACCAAAGGTCAAAATGCTATTTTCATTACTTTTCATGCAAACTTCACAACATATGGTGAGATAGTTGCATTTTAAATGAAACGGAAAACAAAAAAAATTGAGACATCATAAAGGTCAAGATTAGGGTCAAGGTTCAAGGTCAACTATTCTATTAATATACTGTATGTGAAACTAACTGATCAGTTTTAATGAAAATAAGCATGTTTATTTTCTTGGGCAACATCACTGCAAGCAAAAACATGTACTCTTACATAAAGGTCGAGGTCACAGGTCAAGGTAAATGGTCAACAATTATTATTATTTAAAAAAGATTACTAAAATTTCGGAAAACTGGCTGTGTTAGTTGCTTATTACTGTATTAACAAATGTATCACATTGCATATACATATTTAAGGTCAAAGGTCAAGGTCAAAAGAAGAGTGTTCGTCATTTTCCCTAAACTCCTCCTAGACTGTTTCAAATTCAAATTCTAATAGTGTTTTGTCATAATAGGTATAATATACATTTACATTTCTTAACAGACAAATTATTTCCTACTATGCCAAGAGGACTGAATAATTAATGGTATATAATTATGCCCTCATATCCTTTTATACCATTAACTATTTTGCATAACGGACGACCCAGGACAAAAACAATTGTGCATAAGTAGTTACCGCACCCTTAATTAGTAGTCAGTCAATATTAGCAATAAGAGTATACATGTCCAAATTAGCATAAACAGGTAGTAGTAATGTAATATTGTGCCAACACAATATGAGTAATGGCATAGTAAATAATGATATAATGTTAAAGAAATATACAGTAATAAAAATGTAAAATATTCCAGGAAAATTTGTTTATGTAGGTTAGGTGTAAAATTTCATCCTAAGTTTATAGATGAAATTATATTAAAGGTGCACCAGATGCACAGTCTCCCGCAAAAACCCTGCTCCTCTCACAGAATATCCCAAATAATCTCAAAATTAGTCATGATCACATTACAGCATTACTTAATTGAAAATTATCCCGTTGTTCTGCGTGTTTCAGCGTTAAGTAAATTCAAGTTGTAATCTCCCATCAATTATATTATTGTATCCTTATTTTTAAGTGTCGTTTAACAGCTTACGAAGCGGCCCTAGGCGGTAACTTCTACTACCTGCCAAGCAGGGGGGTTTTACCCTAAATGGCCTTATTTCCGTGCTCTTTTTCATACATAAACAAGATCCAGAGCGTAATACAATTATGTATCCCTGAAAGGGCATTAATTCTTCTTTCCAATGACACCAGAACCATCCTCCTACGACCACGCGTTCTCTTGCAACAATCGTGCAAGACGAAGGAAAAATCCCTAAAATACGGTCATTTCTTGACATAATATCCTGTGTAGTGAGGGAGGGAGGGTGGATGTGTGTGGAGTAAACGTCAGTAGTCACGCGGGACCCGTGCCCAGCGGTCATGAGCCGACCTACGCTCCTCCACCTGCTCGTCTCTCTCTCAGAGCCATTATTGCTCCAAAATTGCACACAGACTTAAGTCGGTCCCCGCCACATAGTCCTTTCTTCTCTAGCCTGACTTAAGTCCACCCCCGCCAAACAAGGGTTAATCTGGCTGTCAAATTTTGCAAAAAAACTTGAATGTTTGCTTTGGGAGGTCTGTATATCTCAGCAACTATTACGTCTTCATTACTGATTAACTTACGTTTATCTATCTCTACGAAAACTGATTTCATATTATCGTTAAATACATCATGATCGTTTATATGCTTTATATTCCAAACTACCATATACATAATGGGATACTCCTCCCGATCTGCTACCCCGGATGTTCAATTTGTTCATACCCATCAATGTTATATAATTGTTTATTTGAGTTGGTAATCAAAGTTTCTGGTAATCAAAGTTTCTGATATTCGTATGACAACTTAATGTATTGTCACTAATTTGTGCAGGCAAATTCAGTTGGTCAATGCGACGACCATCCATTCATATGTTTTTTCTTTTTAGTCAAAGGTCAAGGCCATAGTATATGGTCACTATTTCTCATCCATAAGTTTGTATACGAATTACACTATGTTCATAACACTAGTTAATACTAACATTGGTGCTAAGCTAGCTAAATTTTCTATAAGAATTTCAAAGGATGAAGGTCAAAGTCAAAGGTCAGAATAAGATTGTCACTAGGCATATCATGTATATTCGGAATACCTAGGCTAAGGTCATTAAAGAGTAAACATGATTTAATTTGATAGGTCAAGGTATCAGGTCAAAGTCAAATATACGGTCAATATGCTAGTTTATATACTATTCGAGCAAATTTCACAACATTTATTGTGACAGTTGTGGTTTAAATGAAAATAAAAATATTAAATGTTCAGATATCATGGAGGTCAAGATGAAGGTAAATGGTCAAGGTCTACTATTCCTTTAATGCCTCTGAAACTAACTGATGATCTTTAACGCCTTAAGAGCGGGTGGTGTGTATTTTACACCGTACTGCACAGCGTTTTTTTTTTTACCCTAAATAGGGTTGTTTCCGTGCTCATTTTCATGCATAAACAAGACCCAGAGCATAAAACAAGTACCTATCCCTGAAAGGGCGTAAACAGAGCTTTCCAATGACACCCGAACCATCCTTGTACGACCGCTGGTTCTCTTGCAACGATCGTGCAACACGAGTGTAAAAACCCTAAAATAAGGTAATTTCCGTACATAATTCCCTGTGTAGTGAGTGAGAAAGGGGGAGAAGGGTGGAATACAGTTCAGTAGGTCCACGGTGGTCGTGGGGAGCTGTCATAAGGTTACTACGCTCGTCCCACCGCTTAGCTCTCTCTCTCAGCAACATTACGTGCTGAAAATGGCACTCGACAGCTGTCGTGCACCGCCACATAGTCCAAATTTATTTCACTCGACATATGTTGCGCACCGCCAGTTAAGGGTTAATGCAATTTGGCACGCTCATTTAATGGAGGTTATCACACCGACCAATACCTTTTGTGTATACCATCACTACACCACCACACCTTGTGTTTCTAAAACTTACAGTGTTCTCCAGAGGTTGCATTACTATAAACTGTTCTAATTACACGTCACACTAAACGTGCAAGAGTCACAAGAATTTTACCTTCTAGTTTGATAATACGAATTAGGTTCAATAAAAATTCACAGCTATTTAGTGTTTCTTTCCTTCATACAAATGTTGTTCAACAAACTACAGATATCATGAAAGGTGTAGAAATACTTGTCATATTAGTGGTTAGTATTTGGTTCCCAGTAGTATTAGCGGTGGTTGCTCAGCAGGCTGGAAAGTCTTTTATTTAGTTATGGAACAAATTAAAAGGTTGAATGTTTAAATACTAAACCTCAGTGCATTTGCGATATACTGTATTTATAATGTCAGTATACCTCTGGGCAAATACTGTAAGAATTGTCAACATAAAGTAGCTTAATAATATATAGATACAATTAGGTTATACGCTGATAAATGCGGAGATTGAATAAGCGGAGCTCCATCCCAAAACTCCAATACCTCCTGCGCACATCGATGACTTACACGAACAATGGTGGCCTCCAAGAATTAGACAGCATAATCCGAGAAGCAGTGACCAGCATCACCAACGTGGAATTTAAAGAACGGGCCTGGACACAAGCCACCCTTCCTGTCCGCCTTGGGAGCTTGGGCATACGGAGAGCCTCGGATATTGCCTCCCCAGCCTTTATCTCTTCCCTCATCGCGACCAACGACCTTGTAGTGTCCATCCTTTCTTCTCAACCCAGAATGACACTTAATGGGGACGTAACAGCAGCGATTAACACCTGGAAGGGAAGTACAGGAGTAGAGGAGGAGCCTCGGGGTACCTCCAGGAGCAAGCAGAAAGCGTGGGATACCATCTCGGCGAAGAAAACTCAAGAAAATCTCCTAACCAATGCAGACCAGGTTGCAAAAGCACGCCTCCAGGCAGCCGCCCGTTCGGAGAGTGGCTTGTGGTTACACGCCGTCCCCACCCCACCTCTTGGAACTCACTTGGATGCTGAAGCGCTCCGGGTTGCCATCGCGCTCAGAGTGGGTGCGGCAGTTTGTCACCCACACACTTGCAAGTGTGGTGGGGGGATGGATGCTCAAGGTCACCATGCCTTGTCATGTAATTACAACGCAGGCCGCCTGCCAAGACACTCTGCACTAAATGATGTCATAAAACGGGCCCTGCAGAGTGCTAACCGTGCATCAATCCTCGAACCACATGGACTTCACAGAGAAGACGGCAAACGGCCAAATGGGATGACCACTTTCCCTTACAAGAATGGCCGGTGCCTCGTGTGGGATGCCACATGTGTTGACACTTTCTCCACAACCAACATCGTCAGAAACGCCGACGAAGCAGGTGAAGCCGCCCGGATAGCAGAAAATAAAAAGCGAGAAAAATATCAAGCCATCGCCAGAAATCATCAGTTCGAGCCCCTGGCATTCGAAACTTCTGGAGTCTTCGGCCCTACCACCCTTAAGATGGTGAATGAAATAGGCCATAAAATCAGAGAAGTTTCAGGAGAACCCCGGGAAACCCTCTGGCTCAAGCGAAGACTAGGGATGGCTATCCTCCGGGGCAATGCCACCAGCGTCATGAGCTCAGTTCGACAGGACTAGGTCATGCCACTGTGTGAGGCCCGGGCAGGAGTGGTGTATCTGTAGTCTTTCCACAGTAGGGTAAAACAAAACATAACCTTTATTTGTATGTAACATGTGTGATGCACATAAATAAAAGGGGATGTTTCGGATGGTTGAAAGCCACAGTTGCTCGCGCGTTTGGGGCTAGCAACACGTATTATGAAAAACATGTATCCTCCTTCATTCACTGTCCCCCCCTTCACTCACTCAACCCCACAATTTGCCGGAAGATAACAGGTTTTTCACAATACGTAGACGGAGGTCTTTTAAAAAAAAAAAAAAAAAAAAAAACGGAGCTTATTCGTTCCTCACTGTTGTATGCTGGCCGTAGAACCCCAATCAGGAAAACAGAGAGTAACCACTAGACTGCCAATACACAAACACTTCGGCAGACATGTATGTTTTTACGCATATTAATGATGTGGCCATGTCATAATATAATTTACCATCAATTCAACTGTTCTAAGACTATTTAAGTACATGTTATGAAATAATCTACATTGCCTTAGCTTAAAAATTCTCCACCCCGATCTCAGTAAAATACATTTATGTGTGTGTGTAAGCTATGGTGAAAATATGTGAACATGCTACAAATGTGGGTGTATCACTTCGTTGGTGTGTCTGTAATGGAGTGTATGTTATTATGTTACTATAGTATGATTATATGCATCACATTCATTAAATATTTATATATTATTATATCAATGATTACATTATCAGATAGTGTATACTGATAGATGTTATGTAGAGTACATTTAGTTCTTATTTGTATATTCCAACTACACCCTCTCGGGCATAGGCTGATAGCCTGCACATCCAACCGCTCAACACAGTGAAGCCAGTGAGGTCTTGTTCCAGTCTAGGAAGTGAGACAAGTGAAGCACTCGAGTTCAACTCACGGCTCGAAACAGCCTCATCTCTGAAGCTACTTCGCCTTCGTGCTTAACTGTCTCACTACCTAGACTCGGACCCTCACTCTCAGAACGCCACCTATTGAGCAATTAACTCACTAGGCATTGCCCCCCTGTAGCATATTTTAAATATAGGAATATTCATACAATGCTATTTAATCAGGGAACAATGAGGGTATTTTTTTGGCGTTTCGGTGGGCTTTGTGGTAATGCACTGAAACTAGGTACAGCACAAATTCCATCCCAATAATATCTTCCCATTGACATATCGGGATTCGAACCCGGGACCTTTGGATTACCAGGCCAGTGGCAAGACCACTCCGCCACACCTCCCCAACACCACTGATTTGGGCTTGTAATAAGATGTATTTACTTTGTTCTGGTGGAATTACATCCACAGATGTTTGACAATAGGTTTGCCATGGTAGAATATATCAAAACAATGTAATTTTCCATTTTCAGTTAGGAGGTGCTCGAGACTGCAGTATTTCAGAAAATACGAAGAATGTGTTATGTGCATCTACACTTCTTAAAATGTGGTAAAGGAAATAAAGGGAAAAGATAAACACATTCGGGCAACAAAGTTTATTCCCCAAAGTTTTTGTCTTTGGCCAGCAGACCTCAACAGCTGCAGCACCACTCTTTTCAAAATGTATTGGGTGCCATGTTGGGTTCTCCACAGTTCAGGAATCCTTTCTTTTACTGGAAAACTTCAATATTTGTCTGTCTTTGTTTCCATGACTTATACGTTTATATTCTTACCCATTATTATTATTCAGATATTGCTTAAGAGAATATGTGTATATAATTTATATCGTTTACTCAAATTGGTTAATTGGGCAGGTTGCATCCCTGTTTGTATCGACTTACTTAACAGGTGAAATAATAAATGGTCGGTTATATAATCTCCTTCCATTACAACATACAAAATACCCATGGATATAATGTCATTGTTTCCTACTTTTGTTTGTCTTTGACTTACATAATGGTATCTCTTTCTCTCCCTCTTTCTCAGTCATATCTAAGACACTGTATGAGTGAGAGAGACATTCAAGTGATAAGTGTCGCCAATACTTTGTCAACAGTGTAGTAATACCGAAGCCGGAAACTGAAGTATCAACCAGTGTTTGTTTACATAGCCGGCTTCAGTCATATCCCAGACACCGTGTGAGTGAGACAGACACTCTAGTGATAAACTTCGTCATTACCTTTTCAACAGCGTAGTCTTACCGACGCCGGAAACAAATTGCCAACACCTCGCCATGAGCGGTACTAGTGTTCAGCGCTATGCCTATTATATTAGTGTAAAACTATTGCTGGTTTTTAAAACAACCTAGCCGGATGTTGTGTTTATACACAGTGTACAGATCCAACAGTTATCACCATCGCCTCACCGTGACGGCGGCGTGGCACCCACCACAACTGGTTGACAACATCTTTGACGTGTCACACACACCTACCCAAGCTGCCGGCTCGAGTAGCTACTTCATTGTAATCGAGTTGCAAGCTGCTCGAGTCACCGCATAAATTCTTCCAATAACAATTTACATTTTCTATTGTTGTATTATATAGATATTATCTGCGACGTTTTTCCCTCTGTCACGTGTAGAAATTCAATTAGTTACTAATTTCACCTGTCTTACTATAACTATCATGCCGATAGTATATATCCTGTCACATGCTTTAATGGCAGGTAAATTGTACTCATATTATAATTTTCACTACTTAAGATTTTTAAGTACAGTGGAGACCTAGAAGAACAAGATCTAGCGTACCTACTTATACATTATATATTTTCTTCCAGGCACCCATATAAGTCATAGTGAATGTACCTAAAGTTTCCCTGTGTCTATTTTTCAGGAAAATGTTGAGTTAAAAAGTCAATAAACTCTCTCTTGACCATGCTTCACCAACATGGCAAAGCAACGTACTTGTGGATCTTGTAGTGGCCGTTTCAGTACGACTATGTTTGCAAATAACCACTCGGTTCATTTCAGATTCTGTGACCAGCGCACTGAGCTCGAGGGCAAACTCTGCAAAGCAACCCAACTAATTGATGCACTAACTTGAAGAGGTCAACACTCTCGAGGAGTTAGTGACAGCTAATGTTCGAAACGAAACCTCTCCTCCAGCCGAGAGCGTCTCGAACAGCAATGATTCATCACTCCAAAATACTAATGAAGCACCTGTCCCAACTAACTCTGCTTTGCCCCAACTGCCCCAACAGGATACGGACTTCCAGCCAGTCTGAAATGGTGCGAGGCAAAAATGAATAAATCCTTCATTGTAATCACAACGACAACATTTATAGGTGCCAGATTCTTGCTGATGACCCTACCGATGAGAATGAAGACACTAAGCTGGTTGGCGACTCATTAATATGTGGCCAACTTTGCAGTAGCTAGGGCTCCAAATAACAGAAAACGTTTCTGGATCCCAGATGGCAGAATCGACGACATGACGGCAGCCAAAGATTATATCGCTGGCTTATTTATTGCCATTTGTGCCACATTTTTCAACTACAGTTCCCCCCCCCCCCCACCCCCCATACACATAGTTTTGGTATCAATATACATATAGATAGATGCACGCGCACATCTCCCACACACTGAAATAGTTTTTGTTGCGATTTGGAATAGTCGCCCAAATAGTCATATCTTCGCCTGGGGCAATGGTGGATGATAACATAGCTTCTTATTTTTCGGGTTAATGGTCTGTAAATTGTAGAATATTGCCAGGACGTACCTGTCCGGTCCCTGCAGAGCAACAAATATATAAGGCAAATATATACTGGAGCCCTGTTTTGCACTCCACAAGGTTATGTGTAACACTAAGTTAAAGTCATCTGATCATGTACAGTCATGGAGAGACCAGTAGCAGCATTACTACTTGGTTAACAGGAAAGACTGGAAGTTTGTTAATGTCATTCCGAGTGAACAATATATCTCCCAATATTAGCACCCTGTGTGTGACATGAGCTTAACCCATAAAAGACGAGCTGTGTGTATTGACACCACTGATCTGGGCGACGATATTAGGCTCCATTCATGCCTATAATCGTAATTTTACGATAAATATCGTTATTACTTATTCATATGCGCCTATTTTACCTTCACTATGAAGATAGTAACCTGTAACAACAATAAAACAAATGGGAATAATGTTTTTATGGTCAAAATCGCAAATAACATGGAGCAACCCATTCATGAATTGTGGAGCAAAGTGAGGCAGCCCCTCCCTTCGCGAGGCCTCAAGCTTAACTGACTCATTAACCCAGTCACCAACACCCTACCTCTGCCAACACACTCGCTAAGCACATATCCACAGCCTGCAACCAGTTTGCTAATGTTAGCACAAAAATATACATAAAAAAAGACGGCGATACGATGTTTACATTGTTGTTGATGTTCCAGTGGAGGGATGAACAAAATATTTTCCTTGTCCAATAATAGCTATTTCATAGTCCCACAGGACTTATTTTGATATATTTATGACCCCTGGTATGAAGGTATGTTGCCAATATAATAATAAAGAAAAATAAATAGTTAAAAGGACTAATAACCAAATAATAATGACAAATATATAATTTACTCTGTGTATCCGAATACTCCCTGTGACCGAACTGGCCATGGCCCATATAGTTCGATTATGAGAGTGATCACTTGTAATGCCAAGCACAAATATTCAATCTTTCATTGTTTATATTACCGTAAGAAATTTACTGAACGCCTGAAAATAATACGCTATAAAATGCTTGCAATCAAACTTTCAAGCAATTACAAGGTCACATGCAATTATAAAAAGGTATATTATAGACCACAATCTTCGCCAAGCTTCGTTGTTGCTTGTATTATCGTGAGAAATGTACCGTACACCCTGGTTATCGTGAGAAATTTACCGAACGCCTGCAAATAATACGCTATAAAATGCAAAGGAAATTTCTTGTAGAGTGCAATTTTGAGGACGTAATGTGCTCTGAGAGATAGCGGAGCGGTGATTAGGAGCATAAATTACCTCCTGACCGCTCGCCACGGCCGCCGTGGACCAACTGAGATGTACTCCACTTACATCTACCCTCCTTCCCTCGCCACACAGGGAATTATATAAGGAAATTACCGTATTTTAGGGGTTTTGCACTCGTGTTGCACGATCATTGCAAGACAACCAGTGATCGTAGAAGAATGGTTCGGGTGTCATTGGAAAGCTCAATTTACACCCTTTCAGGGATACATACTTATATTACGCTCTGGATCTTGTTTATGCATGAAAAAGAGCACGGAAACAACCCCATTTAGGGTTAACAAAAAAAACTCTGGGCGGCACAGTGAAATATACTCCACCACCCGCTCGTAAGGTGATAAAATGCTTGCAATCAAACTTTCAAGCAATTATAAAATGTAAATTGTACTTACCAACACCCACACCAGTATGTTCTTCGTCAGGAACGTCTCCATTTTGCTCAACGGTCTGTGCAACATCAACCACAACATTTGCGACACGCAAATTATGCTTAGTGTGAAAGCCTATGATCGGCATATTTTCGTCTTCCGAGTCATCCACACTATCAAAACTCTCACCCAGACCTTCCATGGTTTCATTCAACAGCCTATTAGAAAGTTCTGAAGAGTTCAGCATGATATCTAGTTCCTGGCGGTGAGGCGGGCGTGATGTGTGGGCCGTGATGAGTAGGGTGGCGCGACGCACTAGGGGCCACCGAATCGGACACGGGCAAATCTTGACCTTCCATTACAGCTGCTTGAGGGTTACTGAGTCACGGTCATGCAGTGGGGATGTGTGGGTGGGACCTTGTAGTACACCGCCTGACCACCAAGTTTCGCTTTCCACCTAAATTAGGGCGGGAATACGCCCACGGACTTTAGTCGGACCCCGCCATTTAGTCTAATTTTCTCGATTCGGACTTAAGTCGGGCCCCGATCTTTAAGGGTTAAGAGCTTTGCCGCCGTTGCCCAGTAAAACTTCTTAAGAGCTTTCTCGGCATTGCCGGGTTAAGGTGTAAGGTGGTACTCACGCCAAAAAAGAGAGTGTAAGTGGTTGTTGAATAAATCAAAATAGGCTGCATCGATAGGTTTCGCAGCGGACTGGAGGAAATGTGTTTAATACTGATCTTATTAATGAATATACAGTATATATATAATTATTACCTCTATAAGTAATTTATATAAAAGACATTGACTACTTAAATTTATTATGATGAAGTATTATCCTGCTAGAGGGAACATAATTGTATCATCATGAGTGATGGTATATGTAGACAGAAATCACTTAGAGATAACCCTGCACTCTGGTTGCAGGAATAGCTGTTATGTGTATCAGACTGGACAAATTAAATTATTATTTCATAGAAAAGTTGGGATAATCACATATTAATCAGTTTTTAGAACAACCATTTTTACTGAGGACATGTTCGTTTACTACTATTATATAATTCACGTAACCCTTTTGTTACCGGTGACGTTTTATATATTTGGTTCCAGCTAAATTTAGACGATTTTATGAAGCTTAGGAAGGCTATAATATTATAGTAGCTAACAAGGTTATTTGAGAAAGTCTGTAACCTTTTAATGGTTAAATGTCCTTCTTAAGCTTAATTTAATCGTATAATGAATACCAGAATATAATGAAAAGAATATCACCGGTACTGAAAGGGTTCATGAACTAGACGTACACTCACACGTTTTATGTCTGTTAGCAAGTACAAAAATAGTATATTTTATAGTAACCTATAATACTAAATAGGCAAAACGAAATTGTTGTAACCGAGTGGAAATTACTCAACACAGGTACACGTATTTATCCAATTGTTTTCAAATTAAATTGTCCAATTCCTTTTCCTTTTCAAAGTATTTACGTACTGTCATCATATAATTCTGGCCTTCCAATTGTCCTTCAACTTCAACAATTGTTATCCTTTTACACCTGTCTCCTTTTTGTTCTCATCTTTCTTTCAGAAGTCACCACTGTAAAGAAGTGCTGAGCTAA
Source organism: Paralithodes platypus (assembly GCA_032716605.1). Taxonomy (NCBI): domain Eukaryota; kingdom Metazoa; phylum Arthropoda; class Malacostraca; order Decapoda; family Lithodidae; genus Paralithodes; species Paralithodes platypus. Next base: position 25,737,734 of record CM064490.1, read on the forward strand.
GATGGAATTGTGCCGCCTTTCAGAATCTAAATTATCACACACTTCACCTCCCAACTTTCTTAATGTCTGGTACAGCCGGCAAATTAAGTTTTTTGTGTCTGTGGCAGCTGGAGGCAGGGAAACAGTGGGACATGATCGTTAGTGAACCTAATGATGGTAGCAGAGAGAAAGAGAGACTGTTTGGTTTAAAAGTCTAGCAATATATGGTGTAAATGGTTTCACAATCAATTTTTTGTGAATACATTATCATGTTCGTGTTGATATCAACTCCGCATAATTTTCCACAGCTATATAATATAATTATCATGATGCATTTTTGTTAAACATATAATTATATAACTGACCCTAGTTATATTTCCACAATGTTCACGTATTTAACGCAAATGCAACTGCAGATACAACACAACGACTACAGTAAGTACTGCACTCTAAATAATTTGTTTATGTGAGTGAGTGAGACAAAAGGCAGAACTGCCTATAGCAAGTGCCTCCCTCATAATTGAAAGAGTGATAGGGCCAAAATCAAGGGGCGTTCGAGCTAGCCAAAATGCCTGGACACACAGAGTTTAAAGCAATTTAAGTCATAGGAGAGGGAAAGACTGATTCTGGGAGAGAGTTCCAGAGCTCCATCTGTTGAATAGAAGACAAACTGAGAGTAACGTTTCAATCTTGGTTTGGAGATGTGCACAGAGTAGGAGTGGGATTGTGTGTTGCGAGACGGGTACCACATACCTTATGTAGGAGATGGTATACACTGGGAGAGCTCTTAGGAAAACTGATTATTGTAGTAGCGATAGAATAGCGAGCGAGATGCAACATTGCAGCGAAGAGAGTTGGTCAGTGGATGGGAATTAATGATACAAAAGGCCTTCCCTTCTACTTTGTCTATTAGTGCGGTGTGAGAGGATTCTCCCCACACATGTGAACAATACTCAATACAAGGACACACTGTGCCGCTGTGCAGAGCAAGAAGCTGTGCAGAGGTAAAGAACCCTTTGAAGTGGTTGAGCACACCCAGCTTCTGGAAGGCTGCCTTAGCATGACTGATAATATGGTCTTCCAAGAGAGAACAGAAGAAAAAGAGACACCAAGAATATTGAGAAAAGATGAAGGTTTGATTTTTGTATTATTGAAGTATAAGGGATAGTCCTCTGGGAGTTCTAGATGGGTAGTAGGATGGAGAAATTGAGTTTTGGAAGCATTAAAGGCAACAAGGTTTCTCTGCTCCAATTGGAAATAGTAATTAGATCAGAAGGTAAGTGTTGTATGGCTTCATTACATTTGTTTTGAGAGATTGCTGGCTGGGACGTTCTGGAAAACTAATTGAGTAGTGTAAGGTAGAGTTGTTTGCGTATGAATGGATGGGACTGGAGGTACAGTTGAGAAGATAATATATAATAATTATAAACAGAATATGAGATAGAACAGAGCCCAGAGGAACACCAGAGTTGATAGGAGAGCTATGGAACTGCTTGAGAGGAAATTAGAGACACGGGCACAGATTGAGAGATAGAAACCGAAGGAGGGTAGTTTAGAATTTGTACCAGACTCTATCGAAGGCCTTCGATATGTCTAGTGCAATAGAAAATGTCTCACCAAAGTCCCGAAAGGAGGATGACCAAAAGTTAGTAAGATTTGAAAGAAGATCACCAGTAAAGCGTTTCTTAACCCTTAATTAGCGGCTCACCACATAAGTCGAGTTAAATAAAGCTGGACTATGTGGCGGCGCTCGACATAACTCGAGTGGCAATTTCAGCACGTAATGTTGCTGAGAGAGACAAGTGGTGGCAGGAGAGTAGCGAGCGTATGACTGCTCCAGACCACCGCGGCGAACATACTGACACGAATCCTCCCTCTCTCACTCGCTATATAAGGAATTATATCGGGAAAGTGGCTAATTACATGCTTTTTGCACTCGCGTTGCACGGTTATTGCAAGAAAACTAGCCATCATAAAAGGATCGTTATGGTGTCATTCGAAAGCTCTGTTTATGCCCTTTCAGGGATAGGTACTTGTTTTACGTTCTGGGTCTTATTTAGGCATGAAAATGATCACGTAAACAGCCCTATTTTGGCTAAAAACACCCCGCTGGGCGGTACATATAAATAAACCGCATAGGCCGCTCGTAAGGTGTTAAGGAAGCCAAACTGCCGATCTGAGAGTAGATTATGAGAAGATAAATGCTTAAGAAATTTGAAGACAAGAATATTTTTTAAAAAACTTTAGAAATATAGGAGATGAGAGCAATTGGACGATACTTGGCAGGTTGAGAGCGATCACTGAAGTGATGGGGTTAAATAACACCGAAGGATTGCTAGCCTACAGGTGAATAGGAAGGAGAGGAGAAGAAACCAGCAGCAGAAAGGGAATTGCATACCAGCTTCCCATACTTTAGAGAGACACAGAACAGAGGAGTGCCCCATACTACCAGGTCATTCCCGTTCTCTAAACACCAGGAAGCTAGGTCAGTCACCCATGCAAAGAGTGGGAATGTGAGCCAATCACCATCGAGCTTTCAAACCATCTCCACCTATCATCAGCCTTCATTCGACCAGCAGCCAGACTTGCAGTACAATGAGTAAATGCTTATGCAAGTTCAACATCAGAGACCAGAGTGCTATCTAGATAAGTGGGATACTAGGATCTTCACTGCAGTACCATCCGGAGAACTATACATCACCCCAAGAACATAGTGAAGAACGGAGTTATTAACTGCATCCTCAATAGCTGCTAATTATCACCGAATCACAGAAGTTACCATTATGTCATTCCTAGACTTCGTGAACCCCATAAGAGTATTAAATAAATTACTTGAAAGGAGTATGTACAAAATCATAATTATAATGTATTGTTAAACTAAGTATTACCTTCGCAAATTACATCACAACCATTCACTATATCCCTTTAGCATTGAGTCACTATAAGTTAAGTCTAAGAAATAACTTGAACATAGCCTCACTGAAACTGAAGGAAGTAAGCACCTCCACCTAGGTAATGTTCTCAAAGCTGAAAAGCACGGAGCATACAACTGAAGTGGTAACTGCCTCCCCCTACTCGAGACTACAACGAGCCCGGTTGTGTTCCCTCTGATATCCGGATACTGGATTCCTGATTGTAAGAGGCAGCTGCCCTGAAGTCCAGAAAAGCCGAATCTACGTTCCACGTCGGCCAGACTTACTCTCGAACTACTACCCTCCTAACCTACCCTAAGTGTCTCTGAGTGTCTTACGTTGTGATTATTGTTGTGAAGGTAAGGTAAAATATGTGAGTATTACAGTGCTAATTTCTATATAGATATGTGCCCAAGATCGTTATTCATTGCATATGTATTAATCCTTCAGAAACCATATTAAGTATTATATAGATCTGTGTCCAAGATCTAGTTTTAACTCCTATTTAAAACTCCTATAAAGTGTACTACGCATACGTCACATACTTGTGTAAATTAATAACCTAGCCGAATACTCACAGATTTTCCTTGTGTATGTCCATTTTATTTATGTATGTAACAAGTTGAAGTTGAAGTGTATACCGTGTATCTATTCCCTTCTTAAATATAACTTTTACCTAGAACCTACGCTCAATTTTATATTTAGTTAAACTCAGACTCATTCTTTAGAAAAATTATTATTGATGATAATCATAATTTAAATCTAATTTCTTCGAGAAGACCCTCTTACACCTTATTATATCGTGCGTTAACTTGTTTACTTTATGAATAACGTATTTGTTTATTCTATTATGAAATAGATAATTTTGATCCATCTCGTCTAGGAATTCTAGTTTCGTATAGATCTATTTTCTAACTGTTTCACCAATTCGAATACAACGCCAATTTGTTCTGTATTCCATATAGGAATCTGTTAACTAGTTCAGACCTCCTTTATACCTTATCAGGTATTTTCATCTAAGTGCAACTTTGTTGTGTACGCCATATTTTACTATTTGTATTATTACAACTACTAGTACACGCTAGAGATGGAACGAATATCAATTTTCACTATTTGCGAATACGAATACGAATACGAATTGTTGTTGGTAAAATTTGCGAATACGAATCGCGAATATTTCAATCTTTCTTGAAGGATGAAATTGTCATCCTTCAAGAACTGGTAATTCTTTTTATATCACCAACAAACGTTAATTAAATTACTATGAAATTAATTACCGGAAGCCAATGACGATGTGAATGTGTAAAGCTGCCTGTTTCGTTACCACCACTGATTAGCCATTGGGCTTTTGGCAGAAAATGCCAAACATTATCAGTGATATCCGAGACATTTATACAGTATTCTCATCGTCCAGCATATTACTGTTTCATAATCATCAGTCAACTTAAAATAGCCCTGTATATTATTTAATTATCACTAGAACAATACACTATTATCATGTAGGAAGTCTTCTGGAGAAATAGGGCAAATATGTTAAACAATGCATGATAAACTAAAGCACAAATGTATGCTAGAATAGCATTGACAAATCGTTAGATAGTCACCAGACACTAAAAACCTGTATGTCACTAGAAAACATATGTTGAAGTATCTAGAATAATCTTTAACAATCGAAAAATCTCTACAATTCCTTAAAATAGGGAACATAACTTGAATATCGCTAGAATTCATCATTTCTTGATGTCGCTAGATGGTAGTGATTCGCTGGATCTAGCGGTAGCCGGTAGCCGGTATAATGAACAAGGTCAGATTTCGGAACTATTACAATTATTTCAAAGTTCAGAGATCATCGGATTGGTTTGGAAGTCGATGTACACAATTTCAGTTTCATTAGTTTAAAAAACATTCACATACTATGGTACTTAGAGGGTTTAATAATGTAGCATGCCTTTCCCCGACATCGTACAAGCGAACACACGCTTTAAAATGTAATATTTTACATTTTTGTATATCTTCTATTGGTTTCGTGAAAATATTAGCATGTTTGCAAATAGCTATGAATGGAAATGCGAATACGAATACGAATACAAATATTGAAAAACATAGCGAATATTCGCACATACGAATACGAAACTAATATTCGGTCCATCTCTACACGCTATTATATTTACACGTTTCTTAATCTTCTGTAATCATAATATCGGTTGATTCAGTTTAGCTTATATTCAATCTTTAGTTATTCTTCAGTAGATGTAAATCATTAAATCTGTATTCCTCGACCCCCGTGAGATTATTATTACATATAAGAGTTAATTAATTGAATGTTCATAATATATTCTTTCTCATAATAATCTAACTACATAGTTAATTGTACAAACAATTCAACCCCCCTCTCCTTTTTATCTTAACGTATTCCTACCAATACTAAGAATAATATCGCACTAGCTGCAACTACTATTTTCATCACCTCAGTATAGTGATTTACCTGAGTGACCTACCCAATCGTATTTATCTGCGCGCGGTAATATTTACTCTACCCGTACGCATCTCGCCACCCGGTAGCGAGCGTTCACTTAAGAAATATTTGTGCGTTTCCCTTATCGATCAGGCCTGAATTATTCATGCCTGTTTAGAGATTTCATTAAACCTTTAATAAACTTGTTAAGAATACTTCACAGTAGATACTCAACTCCCATATATATTATTATCAAGGGTTTATTCTATGTGTATGTGTGTCTATACATAATTGCATATTTCCACAATAATACTATCTTAAATTCATGTTTATTGTTATGTTATTCCTAGACCTTGGTGTGTTATAAATGTGTTCAATTATTTACTTACTATTCCTTTAATAGTTAAGTTAAGTTTCAACTCACAGTTTAGGTCTAGATATATTCGTGAATTTCATTTCAACTGTATTATGTCTAAGTATGTTGATTCGCTTACTATTCCCAAATAATAGCTAAGGAATCTATTGATCTATCTCTATGCCATTAAATAAATAAGAGTGTATAATTATCTGTGTGTATTTATTGTGTTCATTACAACCTGATTGAGTACCTAATTGTAAATAAGAACGTGTTAGATGTGTTCCTGTTGAGGATATATTGAGTCTAAAAGTCCATAATTGGATTTGAGTAAAGACCATAATAAAGCTAAGTTGTATTAAAACCCGGCATAATAATCATCTTTCTTTGGGGAAGGTTGAATATACTAAATGTATGTGTTATTCTTGTATATGTTTATTTGATAGTGACATAACCTGAAAGTAACAACGATAGTAGGGTTGGGAGGTGGCTGATAACGACCATGTTTGATGGAAGAATAATAATTGTTTGGTGGTTTCACAGGAACGGCACGGTAGCCTTGTTCGTTTCCTAGTCATTCAGGTGTCACTTTAACCTCATGACACAGGGACAAGTGGCTTAATTCTCTACTTTTAGTAATGCACAATATTGACGAAAATTAGGGGACGGTGTGAAACAAGCTCTGGCAAAATATCATACTGATCCAACTGTTTGTTAATAAGTTATTCCCGAAAAATGATGCCTCACGGCCTCTGAAACCCATAGTAGGATGGAGTTTTTTGTATTGAGGAAGGATTTTACACCCAGTCAGCGTGTTAAGGGTACATCACACAGTCAGGAGTGCGGGCTAGTGGGAGTCTAACAGGAGTCACTAGGAGTCGCTAGAATCGCTAGGAGTCATCGCTTTTTACAGCGAGCGAGTGGGAGTCTAACAGAAGTCGCTAGGAGTCATCGATTTTCACCGCGAATAGGCCCGGGAGTTCGAATTCACCCCTACTCCTAGTGACTCTAGCTCGCTCTCCTGACTGTGTGATGTACCCTAAAGCCTAGTTCACACATTCAGGAGTGTGAGGCCGAGTTTCCAAGAGTCCACAGTCTCGGAAACTCGTGTAATGACTCTTGGAAGATTGCATGCACCCATGGGTACTCTGGGTCACTCCCTGATATTCCTGGAAAATCCACTGGAACAGTAGTCTAGTTGCCGCCCCTATACTTCCTATAGTAAAGCGTGTAATGTTAATTACTGTAAACTTTTTTGTGGAAATGTATTATATATGGTTAGGAGAGCAAAATTAGCTTGGTTGCTACTTGTGCAACCTTTAGCATTTCTCAGAATTCAAGATGGCGCCCTCCGACATCTTGAATTTTGGCCAATTTTCAACTTTTGATCTTGATGACATAGAGGGTCGTGTAATACCTCTTTTTAGGCGTTTTCCAGGACGGGGAGTCCATTTCTGGGGTTAATTTGTGGATATAGGGTGAGTATCAAGGTCAAACCAGAGGTCAAAGATCAAATTTTGCCTAAAATCTGGAAAAATCACATTTATGTGGTTTGAATATGAATTTATTTGTCAGCCACTACAATATGCAAATATATATATAAAAGAAGTGAATCATATGTTTGTTTATTCATTATCCACATCTAGCTCCCCTTCTTCGTCTTCTATATCCATGTGCTTCCTGGTAAAAGGACTACAGCAAATGTCTCCTCCCTCGCACTTACAGTAGTCCGTGCATGAAAGGCCTGCACTGCTGCAGCTGCATCGTGTGCCACTGCAAGCCTTGCCCTCTGCAGTGCGGCTACAGCTAACTACATCCAGGAGTGCTTGGGGAGCAACTGGCGCTGTTGAGACGGCCGGTGTGATGGTGGAGATTTCGATGTTCCAACCAAAGTTGGCAATATTTCTAGCTTCTACAGGTGGATCACGTTGGTCCGCTGCCTTCCACAGTAGCATCTGAAGATGAGCTCGGAGCACGTGCATCTGCAGGTTCGCATCAGTCGGTGGCAGTTTCTTCAGTGCTGGAGGCTTCTTACGGGCACGGTAGAAGTGAGCACGTGTGTCATTCATTGTTGTACAGCTCTTCTGTTCGTAGAGTGGTAAGAAGAAGGTGCATGCTGTGACGCCTCCCGGCGTTAACAGAATGGTTGCGTGGGGCATTGCAGCTCGCTAGCGCTCGCCAGGATGGGGGGATGGGCTACAGTTGTCCTAGAATGATCTGCTTTATGTAATTAGTGTCGTGTTGCCACAGACAGTCTAGAAATGGTCTTTGTTTTGGTCTGTGACCGCGCCTTATATTTTATATTTGCTATAATATAAATGTTGCTTGTGTGGGAGGCGAGCGAGAGAGGGTGAGGGGGTACACCTGGCAGCGGGGCGAGCTATGACATGGCTCGCTTGGGCGCTGACGGCGTTGGCGGCCGGGTGGTCAACTAGTCCCTTCCCATCGCGGCCGCGTGTTCTTTACCAGCTCAGAGCTTGCCTGACACGCGTATCGTCTACATCCTTTGCAATTCTGTCCCCCATACTCGCCACTTTGCATACTATTTCTCTCTCTCGACTTCTCCTTTCTCATTCTCTACTCTTTATTAAACTCAACATCCCTTCTGGTTTCAGCATAGACGTTCACCGTCGACCAGTCGTATTGTACGCGAAGCTCTCAGATATTTCCATGTATTAGGTTAAGGAGGTATTATGCTTTATTGAGGTTAGAGAGACGGACTTTTCCGTATGTGTCCTCTCTCGGGAAGGTTGTAGACCGGTATATGTCTCCCTGGCAAGGTGTTGAGTGATTCTGCTTGGATATCTAAAGCTAGACTAGGGGTAGGGTTACTGTGTCGTTGTCTCCGATGTGTGCAGTGTTAGCTAACCCCGGCACGACATCGACAGGTACTGTGGGAGCCTAAGTTGTCTTCGGGTGGGTTTACTTTGCGAGCACAGCGCTGTGGTGTGAGAGGGCCATAGCCTATCCCTCACAACATAGTGCTGCCTCTTTGTGTTGACTTCTGAGGGATCGCCAGGATAGAACTAGGTATTAGAGACCTAGATTTATCAAGAGAGCATCCCCGTCATATAACGTAATCTTCATTATACCACCTTCGGACAACGTTAGGCTACGAGCCGCATGCTCACCCATTGTTGCCCTGCCTTGATACCCCAGCTAGACTTTATTAACTGAGCAGACACTGGTTAGAGATAAGCCCCCATTATTATATGTATGCAACATTATTATTCACTGCATTTTTTAGCCGAGGTTGTTGTTGAGTTGCACAACCCTAGTAGGCTGTTGCGTTGTGTCACGAAGCATTTCTTTAGTTGTCGAGCATTACTACCTTTGCGCAGTGTTTATTATTCGCCTGCCTATTATTACTATATGTCCTAGCATTTATTGTGACCCATATTCTGCATTATAATTGTTCAAGATTCTTTACGAACATCTTCCCAGCATCACAATTATTTCAGAAGTTTCCAAGTTGATGTTGCAGGACTAGCATTGCACTTTCTTTAATACAGGAGTGCCAGTTATTTGAGTATCTACCGTAACGTTAATTAATCACGTTAACTATCTTTTCTTTGTGTAACCTAATCGAGTAATCTTTTACTGTTTGAGAATAGGCTGTTTCATCGAGCGTCAGCCTAGTGTGTGTGCACCAGTTACCGAGTCATAGGATACATCGTTGTCCAGGCACGACTCAGGGCGGTAATGGTGTTTTGTTTTCCAGTGTTTAAGGCAGGGGTTGGATCTAGTGTTACCGTTGTTGCATTTTGCCATTATCTAGTCCAATGTTGAAGAGCCCTGTGTCTTTGAGAACCTGGATCGTAACAAATGGCGACCTAGCTCAGGATCTTGTGAACTAAGAGATAATTGCAGGATTATTGTGGTCATTTGTTTTATTGAGGGCAATATAGTGGGCACGTTAATGTTTTTTTGGCAAAGTAGTATAGCACTTGAGAGTCTTCAGACATTTTTGGCAAGTGAATAGTGCTACATAATAGTTTGGGGTACTTCTTTTCTGAATATTGTGGTGAGAAATTTTTGTGAGCATCATGTCTTATACCGGGTCAGAGGAGAATGGAGACAGTACGTAATGTCGAAACTGAGGAACAGCAGCATAATGAAAGGGTTAATCGGGTGAACTGTGAGGAGGATGCTAGGATATTTTTGCAATGGCCTGTTACTGCCGAGCGGTTGGAGGGTATGGATCGGTACGGTCTTCAATGCCTGGCCACAGCTATCGGTCATGCGGTTACTAGCAGCATGACCAAGGATAACTTGATAACGTGTGTACAGGGCAGGGTGACTGGTGAGCGAGATGGGTTGAGTGCTCAGAGCCCTTCGGCCATGCTTACCCTACACTCGACTCCCAGCCATCCCAGTAGTTTGCCGACCCCGGGTACGCTTCCGCAGTTGGGTGGTGACTGGCAGGGTGGGTTGCCCCTGGGGGGACCACCGGTAATTTCAAACATTGTAGCACCTTCACATCCTCAAGGGTTATCTCCAGAATTATTGTTTAAGCTCGAATTAGCTAAGCTTCAGCATCAGCAGCAAATAGAATTAGCCAAGATAGAAGAGAGAAAAACTATCAGTCAAGCAAAAATCCAAGCCGAGTCGACTAGGTACTGTGCCGACAGGGACGTAGAGAAGTCGCGAGTAGAGACAACGGGACAGCGACTTGGGGCTGGTATCCGTGCTCATGATCAATCTCTCTCGCACTTATTGAAACTGGTTCCGGTGTTTGATGAGAGTGGTGTTACAGAATTTTTTGCACGCTTTGAGAAGTGCCAGGAACACCAGTGGCCAGAGAATAAATGGGCAGCACTTGTATCCTCTAGATTAATAGGCAAGGGTCTTAAAGCCTACGATGCGTTGCCTATAGAGTCTTGTATTATCTATGAGGAACTCAAGGAGGCTGTCCTGAGAGCATACGAACTACAACCAGAGACGTACAGGTTGAAGTTCCGGGGTGTTACCAAGGGTCGGGAGAGCACCTTTTTGGAGCATGCCCGGGAGCTGTCCAATGCTTTTGGGAATTGGCTGAGGTCGGAGAAAGCTACTACGTTTGACGACATTAAACAGTTGGTGCTTTTAGAGCAGTTTTTCAAATGCACGGGCGGCGACCTGACGTTAAACCTTAAAGAAAAGCAACCAAAAACTCTACAGGAGGCAGCTGAGATGGCTGACCTCCGGCTATCACTAATTCGTGGGTGCGGGTCTGCCCAGCGTAGTGAGGCAGGTAACAAGGGGCGTGACGACCCCACCCCCCCGAGTTAGTGATATACCTTATGCAAACAAGTACAAGAGCCATGATACCAAGACTGACCACAAGACTAGCACCGTCCCATTTAAGAAGGGGCCGGGCCCTTCCCAGTACCAAGGGAAGCCCAAAGGGGAGTTGGAGTGTTATCATTGTCATAAAAAGGGGCACTTTGCAAGAGTCTGTCCTAGCAAACCACCTACAGCAGCTGTGTCTTTGGCCTGCAACATTGGGGTGTCTCCGAAGTCATCTGAGTTTGCCCGGGGCAGTTCGTCAGAGGCTGAGGCACAGCCAATGCAGAAGCACCTGTGAGGCTCGAACCCTGCTCAGGATGTTTTTTGCGACCATAGAGGGCGGGGTTGCGTGATGTGGGCGGGGCGCAAGCATGGAGTAGAGGTCTTGCGTGATACAGGTGCTTCCCAGACTCTGATGAAAAACTTGACTGGCTACCCTATAAACACGGCTCGGGTGGTGGTGGTGCAGGGTATTAATGCAACTCGGTCATACCCGCTGGTGCGGTTGGAGTTGGAGGTGGATGGTGTGGCACGTGAATTGGATGTCGGGATTGTGGAGAAACTGCCAGTGGAGGGCGTCGACCTTCTTCTCGGCAACGACTTTGCAATGCCCGCTTCTGAGGTTCTACCCTTAGTCGTTGCCGAGAGGCCGGCCGACGTGAGTAGGGAAGAGCAAGAGTGGGTCGAGCGGTGCCAGACACAACCCATGGCGTGTGTTGTCACCCGAGCTCGGGCAGCTTTTTTTTTTTTTTTTTTAAGAGACAATGAACGGAGGAAGGAAAAACACAGATAAAACAAAAAGGTCCATGTGCCTAAAGGCATCCTCCATTCATAAAATGTTTGTAACAACTGGATTTAAACATTTGTTGATTGTAAGTTTGTGGAAAGCAATTCGAGGGAAGTGAATTCCAAAGGGTAGTAGCTCTGGGGATAAATGAATTCTGATAAGCAGAAGTTCTGCATTGTGGAGGAGAAAGTGTAAATTCATGGGCGCTCTCAGCTGCCCTAGTTCTACGGGGAAAGATGTGGAGAGGCGGCACAATTGAAGCAAGTTCCTCGGAACAATTGCTGTGAAAATATCTGTAGAATAATGCAAGGGATGCAACGTTTCTTCGTATGGCTAATGTAGGAAGGTCCTGTGTGATTGCAGGGTTATTGATTAATCTAATAGCTTTATTTTGAATTTTGTCCAACTGCCTCAATGCAACCACTCCACTTCCACCCCACAGAGGTGAACAGTAATCCATCTGAGAGCGCACATGACTTTTATATATTACGGCCAACTGCTCGTCAGTGAAGAATTCTCGAACTCTGTACAGGAGTCCCAGTTTTTTGGAGGCATTCTTAGCAATGCTTCTAACATAATGTGTCCAGCTCAAGTTAGTAGTTAATGTTACACCGAGAATGTCAATACTAGGGGAAGTGGGAATATTTACATCATTAAAAAATATATGGGAGTCAGTGAGATTCTGTCGGTTAGAAAATTGAATGTACTTGGTTTTCTGTGCATTAAAGGAAACTAGATTCTCTTGTCCCCATTCATTAATTCTAGAAAGGTCCTGGTTCAGAGAAATTGCAGTGTTTATTTTGAATTTATAAGATCGGGTTGGGTGAATGAATTGGTAAATGTGAAGGAACTGTGGAGTGTTGAGTCATCTGCGTAGGAATGTATTGGATTATGAGTGGTAGATATGAGATCATTGATATGAATGAGGAACAGAGTTGGGGCCAAAACTGATCCCTGGGGAACACCAGCATTTATTGAGTGAAATTGAGAATAAAGGCCATCTACCATTACACGTATTTTTCTGTTATGAAGATAAGAAGAACTTAGTGGAACTAATGATGCAAGGCCGTAGTGTGACATCTTCGACAATAAGGATTGATGCCAGACTCTATCAAATGCCTTTGATATATCCAGTGCTATTGTATGTGTTTCACCATGTTGGTCTGTAGCTTGGTTGATTTGATGCGTAAGAAGGCAAAGAATGTCTGCAGTTGATCGACATCGTCTAAAACCATATTGCCTATCACTGATTAATTTATTATTCTCCAGATGCTTAATTATGTGATTATTTAATATAATTTCAAAAACTTTGCCAAGAGTGGAAGTTATAGCTATTGGTCTGTAGTTTGATGGATCTGAAGAGGCACCTTTTTTAGGAACTGGATGGATGTTTGCTTCTTTCCAGGGTACTGGGAAGCATGAGGTATGAGTACACAGACGGAAAAATTTTGCCAATACAGGAGCGAGCACCAAGGAGCAATTCTTAAGTACTATTGGAGGAATTTCATCTGGACCAGGAGCCTTATCTACTGAGAGATTCTGCAAAATAGTTTTGACATGTCTGGTGTGGATCTTAAGTGAGGGAATTTCAGGTGAATTAAAATTAAGTACAGGGACATCTTGATTTATTTCATCTAAGGTTGAGTTGGTGGAGAAAATATCTGCAAAAAGGTTAGCTTTACCTCGTGGGTCACTTACAAGATTGCCAGTCGGAGATTTTAATGGTGGAATGGATGAAGCAGTAGTGAAGTTGGATTTGAATGAGTTAAGAGTAGACCAAAATATTTTGTTATCATTTGGATTATTTAGAAGTTTATTTGCCTGCTTATGGAGAAAGTTTGATTTAGTTAGGTTTAATACAGTTTTGGCATGATTTCTGATGTTTCTAAAGTAATTAAAGGCTTCATGTGTTTTTGATCTTGTGTATGCATTGTAGGCTATTGCTTTTTGTTCAGTTACTCTAGCACAATTATGGTCAAACCATTTAGGTGAATTAGATCTTTTACTGTACTTTTGATGAGGAATAAAAGTTTCCATTCCAATTTTTACAAAATCTTGTATGTGGCTCAAGGTGGAGTGTGCATCATTAGAAAAGAAAGAGGTCCAGGGAATATCAATAAAGAAACCTTGAAGACCCTCCCAGTCTGCCTATCGTAATGCCATTTAGTCACCAAAACAGGTTCAGAGTGGGAAGGTGTGGTAGGTGATACACAGGTGGCCTGTATCAGACAGTGATCAGAAGATCCAAGTGGGGACCTCACTGTAACATCATAATTTTCTGAATTGGTTGTTAAAAATAAGTCCAGTAGGTGGGAATTATGATTAGGATTATCTGGTACACGGGTGGGTTGGTTGACTAGTTGAATGAGATTAAATGAGTCTGCAAATAGCTCACATTCAAGACCAGCATCATCAGTCCTGGCTGAATGAGTGAGCCATTCAACATTATGGACATTAAAATCACCCAACACAGTGATTTCAGAAGAAGCATTTAAGTTGAGGACACTGAGTTGTGAGGACAGAGAATCAAAAAGCCTTTGCTCTGGAGGAGTATTTGGGGAACGGTAGATGCAACATATGTATTTAAATTTACCAGCAGAAATTAAATTTGTATATAGAATAATCAAAATAGGGACAATTGAAACTAGTAACCTCCTCCAGGGCAATTTCAGATTTTGCGAAGCAACATACACCACCTTTAGGTCTGAAATTTTGGAGCAGTTGATAACCTGGAAAATTAAATCTAGATGTGTCAGATGTGGATGTTACTTGAGTCTGTCAAAAAAAGGAGAGTAGGGGATTCTGCTTGAAGAAATTGGTGTACAGAATTGATGTTAGAGTGAAGTCCCCTTATATTACTAAAGAAATAGCTGTACTGACAAGCAGCTTTGGGACGTTGCAATGCTCTTGTAAAATGCTCTTGTAAAGCTAAAGTGTCACAGCCTAGTCCTCCGTCTTCAGACCAGCGGAGGAACGATCAACAGGAGGAGGCTAAAGCTGGAGTTGGTTTTAAGAGTTTTGACTCGGCGGCTCTCCTGGGTGATTCAGTATTAGCACCATTACTTAATTCTGGAGTAGCCCCTGGGCCTGTCATCGAGAGTGACAAGGCTGGGCATGACGAGTCTCCACGACAGCAACGTTATGTACATCGAGAGAGACAGAGGGAGCAGCCCAGTATCGGGGAAGGTCATGCATTGCTCCGGGAGCAGTTAGATCGCTTGGCACCCTCAGATATACGTCGGTTGCAACTAGAGGACCCTGAGCTCCAAACGTGTGCTAATGGAGCTGTAGAGCTCGACGAGGACGGCGATGCACAGCCAGGAGATGTTTTTGTATTTAGAAGGCATCCTCTATAGGCGTTTTCAAGACCCTAAACGTAGTTGGCAAGAGGGGTCCGGAGTAGTGGACCAGTTGGTGGTGCCACGGGAATGCAGGGATAGCCTACTGAGGTTGGCGCATGACATACCACTGGCAGGACATCTAGGGGTGAGAAAATCGGTGGCGGCTTTAGAAAAATTGTTTTGGTGGCCGGGGTTGAAGGGGCAGGTGGTAACCTGGATAGCAAGGTGTCATACGTGCCAGAGGGTTGGAAAACCTAACCAAACTATTCCGAGAGCCCCGTTGCACCCCATTCCTGTCAGTGGACCGCCCTTCAGTAAGGTCATCATTGATATGGTCGGACCCCTACCCCCTACTAGTGCCGGTAATAAATTTCTAGTAACTATCATGGATGTGGCCACTCGTTATGCTGATGCATATCCAATGAGAAATGGCACGGCGAAAACTGTTGTCCGGAACCTGCTCTGGTATTGCTCGCGGTATGGTTACCCGCAAGAGGTGCAATCGGACCAAGGTTCTAGTGTTACATCTAATCTGTTCAAACAAACTATGATTCAGCATGGCATTAGCACTGTCGTTTCTTCTGCGTATCACCCGGAGAGTCAAGGGGTGATGGAGAGGTGGCACGCCACGCTGAAAAGCATGCTTCGATGTTACTGCGCAGAGAATGGAAAGGATTGGGACCTTGGTCTGCCGTATGTTTTGTTCGCGGCAAGAGAAGTACCTGGAGAGAGTCTCGGTTTCAGTCCGAATGAGCTTGTTTTTGGGCATCAGGTGAGGGGTCCTCTCCACATGGTGAAGGAGATGTGGGAGGGCACTAGGCATATTGTTCTGCGAGATAAGTTGCAACCTCTTGTTCCTGAGCGACAAGAGAAGTTGTTTACTAGGCTGTGGCAGTCTGTCCGCATGTTTGTTGCTTCTCCAGGCCTGATGTACGGGGTAGAATCCGACACGGAGGCTGGAGACAGTGCAAGGCTCGAGTTGGTTCCCTGCCGTGTGAATCCTGCTCGACAGCCTGTTGTGAAGGCGGAGCTGGACAGCGTGTGGAGAGGGGGTCTGAGGGATGAGGGATATCGTGAGTGGTCGTTGCCAGTGGCTTTGCAACCTGAGTTTTGTGGCAGAGTCCGTGTGTATGTTGATTGCAAGAGCGTGGAAGCATTACCCCTGACAGACACCTATCCATTACCCAGAGTTGACGACACCATGGACCGCTTTGGGGCTGCCTCGCTCATCACGAAGGTGGAACTAGTGAAGGGTTATTGGCAGGCCCCTTTGCTGGAAAGAGCGAAGAGAAGTGCCAGTCTTGCGATGAACTGGGCAGTTTATCAGTGTCAGGTGTTGTTGTGCTGCCGGAACACAAGTTGGATGTGTGGCATGCTAAGGGCACTGATAATGTTTTGGCTTTGTTTGCAGGAGAACCCTCGCTGTTCAGTCAGTGTCTGTCGTGGTGGAGGATCCGGGGTAGGCTACCACAGTATGTTGGTATAGCCTCCTGTCTTGGCTCGCGGTGTATTTTTGCGCTGGTGCTTCTTGGCTCGCGTGTGTAGCATCAGCGTAGGGTCGCAGGGCAGGAGTTGTTGGCTTTGATTAGACGAAAATTAGGCTACATCTATAGTAGCCGCCAAAAACAACATTAAAATAAAATATGAAAAATTAAATAAAAACTCATTCTTTTTGATAATTAATTTTAAGATAATATTGTAGCTGAGTACTGAGTGCAGATGATTTTCCCTCAGTAGGCTGTGCTTCTTAAAGCTCGCTCTGGGAGCACAATGTTATGAATTAATGTATTATATTTGGGAAGGGTGATAAGATTTGTTTTTATGTATATAAATGTTGTTGTATTTTTTTTGAGGAGACTGAGCTTGCATTCCATGAGTGGCAGAGTGGTTAGGAGTGGCAAATTCTAGCGACATTCTGCCTGATCAGATATGGGCTCATGGTTGAGTGTCCCATATCTTGGGGGGGGTGTGACGCCTCCCGGCGTTAACAGAATGTTTTTTTGTTTTTTTGTTTTTTTTTCTATGTGATTGAGGGAGGCAAAAGGCATAACTGCCTATAGCGAGTGCCTCCCCCATAGTTGAAAGAGTGACAGTGCCAAAACCAAGGGACGTTCGAGTCAAAATGCCGGGACACACAGAGTTTGAAGCAATTAAGTCATAGGAAGAGATAAATACTGATTCTGGGAGAGACTTCCAGAGCTCAGCTGTTGAATAGAAGAAAGATTGAGAATAAAGTTTCACTCTTGGGTTGGAGAGTTGTACAGAGTAGGGTGGGATTGAGTTGCAAGACGGGTACCACGTGCCCTACGTAAAGGAGGTGGTATGCACTGGGATAGCTCTGAGGAACACTGATTATTATAGTAGCGATAGAATAGCGAGAGAGATGCAACATTGCGGCGGAGGAGAGATATTGCAGAGAGTTGGTGAGTGGACGGGAGTTAATGATACGAAAGGCTTTCCTTTCAACTTTGTCTAGGAGAGCGGTGTGAGAGGAACCTCCCCACACATGTGAATACAAGGGCGCACTATGCCCCTGTACAGAGCAAGAAGCTGTGCAGGGGAAAGACCCCCTAAGGCGGTTGAGCACACCCAGCTTCTGGGAGGCTGCCTTAGCAAGACTGGTATATGGTCCTTCCAAATGAGAACAGAAGAAAAGACACCAAGAATATTGATGAAGATGAAGGGTTGATTTTTGTATTGTTGAAGAACAAGGGATAGTCCGCTGGGAGATCCTGACGGGTAGATAGATGGAGAAATTGGGTTTTGGAAGCATTAAAGTTAACAAGGTTTTCTCTGCCCCAATTGGAAATAGTATTTAGATCAGAATTTAAGAGTTCTATGGCTTCATTACGTTTGTCGTTGAGGGATTGCTGGCTGGGGCGTTCTGAAAAACTAATGGAGTAGTGTAAGGTTGAGTCGTCTGCGTATGAATGGATGGGAATTAAGGTACAGTTAAGGAGATCATTTATAAAAATTAGAAAGAGAATAGGAGATAGGACAGAGCCCTGAGGAACACCTCAGGGCATTGCGTGGGGCATTGCAGCTCGCTAGCGCTCACCAGGATGGGGGGATGGGCTACAGTTGTCCTAGAATGATCTGCTTTATGTAATTAGTGTCGTGTTGCCACAGACAGTCTAGAAATGGTCTTTGTTTTGGTCTGTGACCGCGCCTTATATTTTATATTCACTATAATATAAATGTTGCTTGTGTGGGAGGCGAGCGAGAGAGGGTGAGGGGGTACACCTGGCAGCGGGGTGAGCTATGACGCGGCTCGCTTGGGCGCTGACGGCGTTGGCGGCCGGGTGGTCAAATAGTCCCTTCCCATCGCGGCCGCGTGTTCTTTACCAGCTCAGAGCTTGCCTGACACGCGTATCGCCTACATCCTTTGCAATTCTGTCCCCCAACTCGCCACTTTGCATACTATTTCTCTCTCTCGACTTCTCCTTTCTCATTCTCTTACTCTTTATTAAACTCAACATCCTCTGGTTTCAGCATAGACGTTCACCGTCGACCAGTCGTATTGTACGCGTAGCTCTCAGATATTCCATGTATTAGGTTAAGGAGGTATTATGCTTTATTGAGGTTAGAGAGACGGACTTTTCCGTATGTGTCCTCTCTCGGGAAGGTTGTAGACCGGTATATGTCCTCCCTGGCAAGGTGTTGAGTGATTCTGCTTGGTTATCTAAAGCTAGACTAGGGGTAGGGTTACTGTGTCGTTGTCTCCGATGTGTGCAGTGTTAGCTAAGCCCTGCACGACATCGACAGGTACTGTGGGAGCCTAAGTTGTCTTCGGGTGGGTTTACTTTGCGAGCACAGCGCTGTGGTGTGAGAGGGCCATAGCCTATCCCTCACAACATAGTGCTGCCCTCTTTGTGTTGACTTCTGAGGCTCGCCAGGATAGAACTAGGTACTAGAGACCTAGATTTATCAAGAGAGCATCCCCGTCATATAAACGTAATCTTCATTATACCACCTTCGGACAACGTTAGGCTACGAGCCGCATGCTCACCCTTGTT